>JAVFBW010031524.1:0-18371 GCA_034783835.1 Mopalia ciliata
CATCATTTCTCAAAAAAAAAAAAAAAATTTGTTTGATTATCTGCTGTAATATTGTCATAAGAAACTAAGAAGTAAGGATTGGTCATTAATGAAATTTGACGTGATTTTGATACATTTAATATGGAAAACATTTTTAAATATTAAATAGCAGTGACTGATTCGGGGTTTCTTTCAATAACTGGCAAGCGTCCCATTGTGTTTTCCGTTGTTAAAATATTTCTAATTTAAAAAATTGAATTATAATCAGGTACATCAATCCTGTAAGATATGATTTCAATGTTTTTGTCAAGTTTAGGGTTTGTGAAGGTTTTCAGTTAGCTTTAATATTCACTTTTTGTTCTATTTAAAGGATTTTCTTAAAACCATACCTTTGTTCCCCAGGGAAATCCCATTTTATCCTGGGAAAGTCTAGAATTCCACGATTCCACTGCTGAGTGAAATTTCCTTCATGGATTTATCTAACATGTCAGGAACAGCAGATTTCTTGGCATGTCCCTAATGTAACATATACTGTCTAGTTCTGGGTTACTACTTATACTACCAAATTCAATAACCTTAAATTTAATTAAAATCTAAACTAAAAACTAAACACACCCTAATCCTAACGGGACATCTTACATGACAGACATGATTTTCTGTTAGCTAAAATGCAATAGAACTAATTATCACTGTTAAATTTGCAAGTCATGTACTCCATCTTTGACCTCCTGTGATACTTTCACTTGTTTAAATATAACTCTGCCCAAATCTATCATTCCCTTAGATTTCATGCAAAAAAGCCATCCCTTTAGATGCAGGTTTGTATATCGTACTTGCTGTGTGATTTTTAAACATTTACTTTACCGTACATGAACAATTAACCTAATTTCCCCATAGATTTCTTGCTGTTTCTATTTCCTGTACAAAGTCAGTCGAATATTTAACTAATTACTATAGGTTTCCCGTTGAATGTTTGAAAGCTAAATGCCAAGCGATTTATTCCATTTTTAGAATATTTAAACTTCTGTTTAATAAACGAATTTCAAAATACTGTGCATGTTTTAATTTTTTGTCCTCTACCACTATAGTAGAGGGACTTAGAAATACTACTCAGTGTCCTTCCATCCGTCCATCACAAATTTTTGTGAACATGCTAGCTTGAAATCAAATTAACGGATAAACTTGGTATGTAGCTTCCTCCTGTTAAGATGAGGGATGGTATTGCATTTCATCAAATTCTGTTAAACAAAATGGCCCTTATTACATAATATTCATGCCTGTATGTGTTCTGAACAAGATAAGTAGAGAATGCATTTGTGGATTACCTTTAAACTTTAAGACAATGGATCAGACTCGAACCTATGTCTTCTGAACATGATAATTTTGAAACCTGCGAGTAAGCTTCCTACTACTAAGACCTAGGCTTGCATTTCATCAAATTGTACAAAGCAATATGGTCGCCATTGCATAATTTTTGAATATTTACACCTACATGATAATTTAGAGCACAAATTCACTGAATTACTTTAAACTTTTATGGTAACTTCCCTCCCATGAAGACAAATAATGGGATTTCATTTCTCCAAATTGTGCAAAACAAAATGGCAGCCATTGCATAAGTTTAATACGTTTCAAATTTGAAAATAGTTTCCTCCAGTTAAGTACTCGATGTGATTGAATTTCATTTAATTCCGCAAAACAAAATGACCATCACTAAAATTCAGGTTTTTACTTAAAACTTTGCTTTTTCTGTTAATACCATAGCTGTGGTTGTATTTCACTAGGTTTCACAACAAATATGACTGACATTGCATATCGCACCAAAATGGTGATAAACACCATAACTTTTACTCTTTGGTTCTTTGAAGAAAAAAATAGTTCTTAAACAAAAGGAGGAAAAGGTGATTTGACCCGAATATTAAAATAAAGAAAAGCATCTAGCAGTGTTTTTTTCTATCCAGAGCCAGATCAAAATTTTCAGTTTGTAAACTTTGATAGGTTTCTTTATGAAAGAATTCCACATGTTTTCAAAAGGACACAAATAAATCTTTCATTTCCTTTTCATCTTGTATAATACTTCATTCTTGAGGCCTTTAGGATTTAATTCGAAATAAATGTTTTGAAATTGGAGAGCAGGTGTCCGTTGTTGGTTGTCATGGTTACACTCAAGGATAGCTGTAACTCTATAACCATAGTTAAACAGTATTGTCTGTACAAGGTTCAATGATTGACAGGTGCTTGATCGTACAGGAGAATTAAAAAATACTTCATTAAAATTTCATTACATTAACTACCTCTAGGAGAATTGAGAGGTATGCCTTGCAGAAACAACTGTAGCAAAAGACACTATAACCCTGGAAATCATTGTTTTAGAAAATTGTAATATCAATTTAGTTGTGCGCATTAAATACATGAAAATGGTTATGGCCTAAGGGATTCACTTAAGTTCTGGTTGAAGAATGTACAAAGTTTGGTTTGAAAATATGGAACAGTTCTGGACATTGTCACACTTTGGCCTCCTACATGGGCCTGACGGACAAATCAAGGGTTCAATGCCCTCCGACTGCAATTACCTTGTAGCGGGTATGTCACCAGCTTATTTAAACTGCTTGTGATTAAAAACAGGAGAATCGGAGAGATATTCTGTATG
Organism: Mopalia ciliata; assembly: GCA_034783835.1. Lineage (NCBI taxonomy): Eukaryota > Metazoa > Mollusca > Polyplacophora > Chitonida > Mopaliidae > Mopalia > Mopalia ciliata. The sequence continues at coordinate 2,630 of JAVFBW010031524.1, forward strand.
GATTTTTATTTACACCCAAGTCACAATACATATTTCTTGGTAAACAAAGGAAAGGCTGAATACGTAATACAGTCTTTATTTATAAAGATACTTTGGTTATTTCTGACTCAAAACTTTTACCCAGAATACAACTGATTATTTAAATCTCTATTCATGTTAGGTGAATACGGTGTTTTCAGAGAACAGAATAACCAAAATTAGAATTTGAAGAAACTTTATCAGAGATTTTGGCACAAAAAAAAAATTGAAACTTAATTCCCCCAGAATGCATTGCAGCATTACCTTTTTTTAACCAAAAAGCAGTTCTTAAATATGTTTGCATACCAATGCATTAAATACCGTATCCATTAAAGAGAGCCATAACAATTTTTAAACCAGATATTTTTCTCCATTTCAAGCGAGTTTCAACATTTTTGGTGTGGAAATCTCTGATTCAATTCCCTTAGGATAAAAATATAAAGAATAGAATATTACAAATGGAAAGCTTGTCATAAATAGATGATCATAGTAATAGTGTATAGAGCTACCATTAAGGTACATACTCAGGTCAAATTTGTAGTTATGATTTAAGGGGAATGCCTTTATTTATACCACAATTTGATTGGTCGAGGTAAATGGTATGGAACAGTCGGCCAATCAAATTGTGCAAATCAGGACAATCCCATAAAAAGTGTCTACAAATCGCACAGTGAGAATGCACCTTTTAATATACAGGAACTATTTCAACCTAAAAGGGCATTATTTACAACTTTACACAAGAAACTTTAAAATTACCATACATGACTATATATAAACTTGACAAATTGCACAACACATATATGTACATTATACAACATCTTATTAAAGCGGGGTGAAACTTAGAACCGTAAGACTTTATACATATATGTAAATCACCATCACATTTAATAAACACAGATTTATGATCAAATGAAAGGTTAAAAACAAGTATTAATTAGGAATGAGTAAATCTGAAATAATTGGCAATGAGTATCTGAAATTTAAAAGTAAGAAAAGATCTGGGGCAACTTTCACAAAATGACGTACGACAATAAAATAGCGTACGATATTTTTACGCTATAGTTTAACATGACGTAATTTTATCATACGATAGATATTTATTTGTCGTAAGACGTTTTGTAAAAGTGGCCCCTGTCCTAGTAACAAGTTATAAGATAGAAATAACATTATTTGACTTAAATTTTGGAAAGAAAAGTCAAATTTATTGCAACCTGCTAACCCCTCACCCAGTAACTCGGATTATTGTGGAGGCAAATGCTTAGCATTAATTAGATCTGATTGCTTTGTTGTTAAAAATACAGTTCTAGAAGCTATTGCACAAGAGGTAGGCTATTCAGTTTTTACAATCAATAGAAGGGAAATTAGTTTATAAGAACTCCTGTATTACACGAGCACATGAAATATTCAATACATATCTGATAGTATTCTTCTTGTGGAATCTGTGGATGAAATTTCTCTAACCAAAATCGACAAAAAATATTCTTTTTTATAATGTTTTCACGAACAATATATTCTACAACATTTAATAAAATAATCACAGTGACAAGGTGTAGGTTCAACAACAACAACACAACCTTTCTCAAACTTTCCTGGGATAACCAAGGACTATCCCACTCATACTTCCCAAAATTGCTTGTTTGATGGAGTCTAACCGTTACCCTGTACTTAAGATTATTTCACTCATATGATAGCATGCCAGCCCAGGGGAAAGAAATCACCCTCGAAACCACTGGCAATAAACAAAGACAACACCAGACAGAAAAAAAAAGGATGCAATACAAAGATATCAAAATCAGTTGGATTTCATGTTGCCCTTTAGCATTGATAGCACCAGGGCAAAGGAAGTTCACTGCATCATCTTCCTAAGAATTTCCTGTGAGATCCCACATGGTGTCTTGTCGTGCAAGATTCCACCTGAAGATCACCACAAGAACTGTCTCTGGATAGTGTTCAAAGAATTTTCTGTCGTGATATGGAGATTATCCAAAAATGTCAAGAAGATAGGGGAAGCTATGCCATGGCATTACTGCAAATTCAACTAAGACCCGCCATAAATATGGTTTTGTAATCCATGGATCATTGATGCTACTGTATTACAAAAAAAAATATATACAAATAAAAAAAAGTAAGATTAAATAAATTCAGTTTTAAAAATATTATTTAAGACATTTAAATTGATTTAGATTGATTGATTATATGATTGATTGGTGACATACCCAGATTAAAGTTTATGGGATCAAGCCAAAAGAATAGCAATTTTGAAGTCGCAAAGATTGTTTTATGATTGGTTGTTGTTTATTGCCAGAATCCCGAGTATTTCCGACATATAATTATGCTTCAACATTTAATAAATGTGAAATGTTTTGTTAAGAAAAGAGGGCATGACTGAACTTCTGAAACATACAGTTCTTGCCAAATTACATTTTTGTTTTTTTTCTTCAGATAACCAGCTGGTGGTAGTTGAAAGACAACCCCCATATTTTATCAGATGACTATTTCTTGATACACGTCTGATCAGTAACTGTTTGATTATGATTTAATATCATACTTAAGGTAATTTCACTCATATGCATGAAGAAAAAGTTACCTGTGACTGGCGACAAACCAAGACAATCAAAGGACACAATACAAATACATCACAAACAGATCCACTACATGTTGCCCCTTCGCTCTGAGAGCCCCAGGGCAACAGGAAGCTTCCTCCCAACCACCCACAATAGACTCAGAAAGTTTGGCTGTGTACATGGAGTTGAAAATTGATTAAATATAAACAAAATATACAGATTAAATAAAATATACAGAATAGTGAATAAGTCAATGCAAAAAACAAATATAGGCAATTATATGTACAAACAAAGTTAATTCTATAATATAAACTATATACAATGGTTTTAACAAGGAAAGCACTTAAGTCAGTCAAACTAACAAATTATGATTTACTTTTTGAAAAAAACATGCTTTTGGATAAACAATCAAATACAATCAACTGCAAAAAATGATGTTTAAAAGTACAAATTTAAAGCACTTAAAATTTAACGGGTTATCAAAAAAACATTTAAAGTTTGATACATAAAGGATATCTTTAGGACAGGGCTTGTAAGTCCTTTCACTTATCAATAATTAATTTTTTTTTTTTCGCATACAACATACATTCTTTGAAGTTGTAACATCCTCCCCTCCAGTTTGTATATGACTGCACAGGACAGCAAAACAAACTTCGACGGGTACCGTATTCAAACAAAATTTGACCATTATTCAAACAAACTGTGCTTGCTGTTCAAACTGAACAACCAGAGTTATCAATGATGTATGTACTTGAATGTCCAGTAGAAAGTGAAAGTGACTTACATGCCCTGTCCAAGACTTCAATCCTATCTGTGATACAAGGTACATGTATCATAGGAATTAAATGTCTCAATATTAACAACATGGACTTTCTTAGCAAACTTGAAACAATGGCATCACCAAATTAACACTCATTAATCATATCACAAAAGCTTACAACTACATTGACATTAATTATTTTTAATCTTGCTCACAACAAAAAATCAATTAACTAAACACTTTCAAGTGAACCTGTAAAAAAATATAAAAGTAATATTTAACAAATAAAATGTAGAGAGCTGATAACCAAAAGTTGGTTGTTTGTGAACTGGCCAGTCTTCCACAACCATTTGGATGGTTGAAGGCAAGCAAAGAAGCACCGAAAAGTTCCAGTACTCCGAAATCAAAAGTCGTTCCAATAAGCCAATATTTATTTGGAGGACACATTAATATGGACTGTAGCATAAGCATGCGAATAATAGGGAGAAGTTGAGACATCAATATACATGTATCAGACTAGCATAGACTTTTTTTTTTTTCAATTTCTGATCCAAACATATTTTTCCTGTGGAGTATACGCATGAAGACATTTCATACACAATACACAAAAAATATGCTTCAAAGTTTTACAGAGCAATATACATGTATTCTACAACATTTAATTTGTAAAGGTAAAACCTCCTGGTTACAACAACAACACATGTTTTTTTTCTGATAATCACACTCCTTCACTTTCTACTTACAAACACTTACTGATTGGTGATGAATTAACTTTCAAATAAAACTCAAATTTAAAACTTAACAGATTTGTTCATGATTAGAATGTTTAAAATGATTATGTTGGTCCCTCAATAAAAAACCTAGCCTCGAACCTCATATTACATCAATAGAAATGGTTCCCGTCGACCTGTGACTTGAAGACATGTTTTTTATACATCTGTCAGCTTTTCAAAAACGATCTGATTATGTAATTAAAATAAAAATACAATTGATTAAAGATTATCATGCATTATAAGAGTAAAATGTAATTATCAATTTGAGATCTTAAAAAGAATCAGATACAATAATTGTAGGTGATGATTTCAGAAGAATCAGAGTTCATTTTGGATTTCATTGAAACAAATTTTGTTCATTAGATACATTTACGTCTAATTAACTCAACATTTTCGGTTCTTATACATGTACATATCAAGTACTGATACATTTGTCGTGACAAGACCCAAAATAATTCAGAAAAAAACATTGCTTATTCTTTATCTCCACATTATTCATTAAACCGGCTTTTATCATTTAAAAATATAAACCCGGTTCAATGCCATTTAAATTCAACAAGCAGAACCTATATTGGTAAAGACTGTTTTGACAACAGCATACTGCCTAATTTTAGTGAAAACCGAGAGGAAACCTGGCAAAACCACCCCTGCTATTGCCAGAACCACATGTTGGAATACTTAAATTTCTCTGGTGCTAAGTATAGAGGGCATCACTACCCTCAAAACATTCCAAACTCAGTCAGAAGACAATGCCAAGTGTCAGCAACTGGCATAAATTTCACAAAAGAATTTCGAAATTTTGAATTTTGAAATACTCTTAAATGGCTTCTTTTTAAATTAAATTAAATTAAATCGAAAATGTAAGTCATCCTGCTTAGACACCCTTAGCAAAATTTTGACTAGTAATGCCCAAAAAGTTCTGAGGAATTGTCACCTGGGTTTGTAGTTTAGTGAAATTTGTTTCAAATATTAAAGATGGAATATTTTCCCAAATATATGTAAGCTTGAGGCAGATTTGTTAGCACAAATCATTGCCTTATTAACTTAAGCTTGAAAAGTTTGTTGAAGAAAACAGGCAAATAAATTTAGAAAATGTTAGCAATAGGCAGAACAAATTAGGCAACTACATTTACCGTTTGTCACCTTAAATTACGACCGAGAGTATTTCACGTACTATTCAACCGAATCCAGTTGGCGACATGTATAGCGTAAGTGTATTAGCCTTAGTTATTCAGCAGTGAAATACTTGGGTGCCATTAAGCCTAGGTTTCTTTATGAAACAGTTGATAACTTTCAGCAGTGTCACAAACTTGTTTTGCCAGGAAATTGCCGACAACTTCAGGCAGTGCCACAAAAGTTGTCCCATCATAAAACTGCTGATAGTTCCCCACAGTGCCATAAAGTTTGTATCTTGTCATGAAACTGCTGATAGCTTCCCACAGTGCCATAAAGTTTGTATCTTGTCATGAAACTGCTGATAGCTTCCCACAGTGCCATAAAGCTTGTATCCTATCATGAAACTGCTGATAGCTTCCGGCAGTGCCACAAAGTTTGTATCCTGTCATGAAACTGCTGATAGCTTCCTGCCCTGCCACAAAGCTAGTGACCCTTTATGTAACTGCCGATAGCTTACCGCAGTGCCACAAAGCGTGTGTCCCTTTATGAAACTGTCAATAGCTTTCTGCAGTGCCACAAGGCTCGCATCCCTTCATAAAATGGCTGGTAGCTTCCCGCAGTACCATAAAGCTTATATTTGATTATAAAACTGCTGATTGCTTCCCGCTGTGTCACAAGGCTCCCGTCCCTTCATAAAACTGTTGACAGCTTCCCGCACTGTCATAATATTTATGTTCCATCATAAAACTGCTGATAGCCCGCCGCAGTGCTCCGCATCTGTGTGCTGTGGACCAAAGCTGCAGTTGTTCGGGCGGCGGCTGAAGAGAAACTTCCCAGGGTGCCATTAGCCTGTGGCTCAGGCGGCATCCCTTGTGCTCCAGGGTTAGTCACGTACTGGGAGTTTATACCATAGAAACTGATGAATAAGAAAGAAAATAAAATATTAGAGTATTACTGCTATAACTTACAGTCTAGCTTAGAAATGATTGCTTCCCCAACTGTATATTTATGGCTGTGTTGGTGTGAATATTTACTGTAGGAGTACACCACATGAGTGTGGAATTAAGAAAAACAACAAGTGCCACCCACATTCCTGTCATCCACCCAACCTTAAATAGTTCATTTATTTACAAGTTAATATACCAATTTAAAAATGCACATCTATGGATTCTTTAACAAAGTACAATATCATACAATGATGAAGCAGCCTTTTACTGTTCATGTTTATATACATTATATTTCCAAAAGCTTATCAAACTAGAGCACATCTTCGCTAGCCAAGTTTATTTTATTGAGGTACTGTACATAATAACTCTTGGCAGACCTAGCCCGTAAAACCTGAGATTTTGTAGGCATCCAATCAGATGGCATGTTAAGATTAATTGTTTGATTGATTGGTTGATTGGTCCAGTCCAGGAGCCACTAAATGCCGTTTTAATTTTAATTACTTGCACAAGTGGGTGTATAATAAATATGTTATTGGATTGTATAGTTCTGTATGGACTGTTGCTGGAAATCCGCTCGCAAGCTCGCAGCTTCCAACAGTGCCAGGGCTCGTCCATACAGGACCATACGATCAAATAACCTATAAGTATGTGTACATTGTAGCTTGGAATAAAACTCTTGGATAGCGAAGATGACTAAAACGTGGATGCTGACTAATTACAACACAAAAATGTAGACAAAAACTTGGACACAGAATTCTGAATAGATTTTAATCTGAAATTCTTATTGGTAATTTATAGTCTTCTACAGAAAAGATCTGAGCAATTTACATCATATAGAATAACTAATCATTTGATTTGATGACAATATCGGTCCATTTTGCACTGTTCTTGGTGACATCTCCATGAAACTAGAAATTTTTTAAATTACATCTGACATATAGAAAAGCCCTTGCCCCTGCTGTTTTATAAGACATGATTCTTACCTGCCCCTGGAATTGTCTACAGCCTTAGAGAGATCATCATCACTGTCATAGCGCCGAGGATTATCAAAGAAATAAGACTTTGAACTGTGGCTGTGTGTGGAAATTTCAGACAGAGTCTACAAAAAATAGTTCAGTTATAAACTCAGGTAAGATCAGTTCAACCTTTCATGATTGTTATTGTTTTTTTTTGTTTGTATGATTGTGGTTTAACATCATACTCAAGGATTTTTAACTTAAATGATGATGGATTGTCCACTTCATACTGTTCCTTGATTAATACTGTTGGAAACATTTGATTGATCCAAAACTTGATGATGTAGGCGTACGGGGAGAAAGTCATTGTGAAATCACCATACAGCTATGTCACAACTTCGATTTTAGACACTAGCGTCCTTAGCAGGAAGAATTTATTTAGCATGATATCTATTAATTGTAACCTAATTAATTGTTATAATTTAACACCAGAAATGAACACAACAGACCAAAACTTAACAGGTGTTCCCTTTAAATTCAGTGAATAAAACATAACATTAAGAGTCCATGTTTGACTTACCATGATGGCAGCTGTGGGTCGCCGCACTCTAAAGAACAGCACTACAATAAAGGTAGGCAACACCTCCCAGACAAACAGAACAATCCCAAATGATACAAAGGCGTAACCACGATCCAAAGCAAATATGTCAGCCTACAAGAAAATTGAAATGCATCAAATTATTTCATTGCAAGGGTCAACACTTTCAAAACTTTGAGGTCAACACATTGATGACCTCGGCAAAGTTTGAGGTCAACAAAAACAATTTGAGGTCATCAACACATTACATCAAGGATTTTTTATTTGGATGATTTGAACTGTTCTGTCCAAATTGACATCTTTTTAATTTATAGTAAGCCTATATTATAAATCTATTGAGATTGCGCCAATGTTTTTATTTGACTCGTTTCCTTTTTTTAAAAATTTTGTTATACAAAAAGTAACCACTTCTAGAAACAAATTTATTTAAATTTCACCTGCTTGAACTGCACCAGTCACAAATTTTTTTCTTCTCAACATTAAATGTTACCCATTCTCTAAAGAAATTTGTGTACAACCGGGACATATTAATCAAATTTAGGTTTATTTTTATCAATAGTTATAGGTACAGGTACTTTTTCAACTCTCTGGCTCTGGCTCAACAATGGTCAGGGCCTGATCCAGCCCGATTTTGAACCCGTTATAACGGGTTTGGGGGCTGCGAATTTGGGATCCCAAACCCGGAAGTAAAAAAGAAATTTTTTATTTTTTTTTGTACACAAGTTGATAGTGAAAGTGATACCAAACCATTTCCCATGCTTCGTGAAGCACAAGAGACACCCCCCTCCCGGACACTCCACACTTTTGTGTTATATGAAACCTTGACGTGCTGTATTAATCATGGTGATGTTCTGATTTCAGAAAGACAACTCGTCATTTGAAATTCTATCCCACTGGCATCCCAATCTAACCCTGAACATACTAGATGACCATTCTCCATGGACAAAAGGACAAGTACCTGCTCCTTTAGATGAATGTAAGTCCATACAATCTCTCCTTTAGTCAACTTCTTTACTATGTACACTCTAGAACATATTTTTTTAGCTCAACTATTGTTTTTGTTTTAATTTAGCAAAAATATTACTTTTTCAGTTGATCTTTTTCTATTATCAGTTGGTACTATAAATTTTGTGCTGATTTGTTGTAAGCTTACTGAACTGTATTGTGACATACTGCCTTTTTAATTTTTAGTATTTTATTGAAACTAAACTCTTACATTTTAATGCTTAATACTGGTAAAGCGAAGTGTTAAACGTTTTTTTATGGCTGTGTATTTGTGACTTTTTACTGATGGACCACATCATTATAAGTACATGTAAGTAAAATACCCTTATGAAGGGCAGCAAACCATAACCAATCAAATTAATGATAAAGTATTTGTTCATCCGAAAGCCTTTCATAAGGCAACCCATCAATTGGTATTTATATTGTCAGATCTATGTTTCTGTTGGTAGATATTGATTTTTTACCCAGCCCACCTGGAAAAGCGTCGAAATATCTACCTGTGGTTTTCTTTAATGACTACTGGAACATGAACAGTGATTACATGCCTATTAACGATACAATCAGGTAAGTCTGCTTCATGTCATTTTTTAAACAGTGATCAGATAACTACCTTTCTGGTGTTGGCACGCTAGCGGTCCTTGTCTACAATAAATACAATGCTGTTTATACAATAAAATATATTAGCTGGCTGTTTATGAAATAATTTATAAATCGTTATCCAATAAATGTGAAATGTATGAAAAACTTATCGATGCCCTTTAACATGTCTTGGGGGTTTTAAAGTTTTAACATAGTGTTAGATGAGACCAAAAGCTTACTTACATATCGTGTGTTAGTAATTGATAGAAGATTTCAGTCTGTCCATTAATCCTAAACTATGTTGTCTTGTTGTCATATGAGTAATATAACATTAAATACATTTTGTGGTTTTGACATAAAACCACAATCAAACAATCCTTATACAGCCATGATTTGTAATGTTTACCACCTTAAAACATAGTCAAAAATTTATTGAGGGGTTACTATGATTTTGTCCAATAATGTCTGCACTGTATTTTCTGTATACCACATTGATGACAATAAAGTGTTTATTTCAGAGAGCTGAACTTGACACTAACGTTCAGCCCCATCTCCCTGTTCCGCTGGCAGTTGTACGCAGCTCAGGGTATGAGAAATAAATGGTACAATATGCTGGGATCTGACTTCATGGAAGAGTCCGATGAGGACCAAGATTCTCTCAAGGTCAGCTCAAACATCTGTATCCACATACATGTACTAACACAACCAATGATTATTGTTTTCAACCGCTTCTAGCCCCCTTAAAACTTTTTGTGTGTAACACAATACATTAATTTCCATTTTCATAATCTGATCGTAACTCTGGTTATCATTCATTAAAGAGTTGAGTCATCAAATCCTGTGCTGCTAACTTTTCTTGCACTCTGATTGGTCAGCCAATTTTGGTTGCCCTTGAGTCAGTCTTGGTTTGAATAGGGTTTTAACAGTGTACTCAAGGGTATTTCACTTATATGACAACGAATTGTCCACTTCACACTGTTCTTCATCTTATTACATTGAAAACTGCGAGGAAAACTTGTAAAAACCACCCCATGATTGCAGGAATCTTGTCGTGTCACTCAAGTCTTATATACTTGATTGTCGACGGATGGAGTACCATCATGGTAAGCCTGACATGAGCTGGGTTTCCAGGCTTATGTATCAGTCATGTTTCATTGGGGTTTAATGTTGTACTCAAGGGTATTTCACTTATATGACAACATATTGTCAGCTTCACTGTTCCTTGCCTTATGACGGTGGAAAACCAAGAAGAATCCCCGTAAAAACCACCACCCTCTGATTGCTGGAGCCACATCGTGTGACTCATTCATATACCTGATGGTCGACAGAAGGACTCGATCCTATGAATGGTAAATTGGAGTAGGATTAGGAAGCGCAAATGCTACCACTAAGCGATGACCACAGGCCTGTTATGTATCGGTGATAATATCTTGTAGAATTCACTGCCAAAACAATACTTTAACGAAGGTAATAGGTAAACATCATAAACTCAGAAATATGTTTTGTTAGTACTTTATTTTTCTTATTGTCTGTCCTCGCCAGCAACAAAAGGAATGAAAAATGCAATCTACAATAGGCAAGGGTATTTGAAAACAATATTGTAAACAGTTCACAAATATTTGAACATTGTTCTAAAACTGCACATACCTATATAAACAATCAATACAAAACATAGAGAAAATAGTTTGTTACTACCAGTAGTCTAAATAAAATATATCGTCAGCACTTTGTCAATTTATATCTCACTATTTTACATAAAACAGAAAAATATACATGTAGATATATTTTTATTTTAATGCTTCTAGAAAAAGATATCACAGGTAAGAATAATATATACATTAGCAAGGCGGAAGAGTCAACATTATAAACAACAAACACAGGTAGATATTCATATAAACACTTACAAGATTTTAATGTATGTGCAGAAGTAACAGCTGCTGTTAATTTTAGGCACATTAAAATTGCAGGTAATTCCAACAGAAATACTGTATTTTAGTTCAGTTTTTGGGGGGTTTAGCAGGTGTATATAACACTATACAGAATCTTAGTTTTGTTTTTTTTAAGATAGGGGTTTATATCACACTTTTTTACCTTTGAATTTCACTAAAGGGAGAACATGCAGAACATTAAATATATCAATACTGTGTAACAATTAAGCTGTTTTTTGGGTAAATGTCTATCACAAACCCCAGACATCATAAATATGATTTTACCCAACAAATCCAAATATACCATTTTAAGAAAATAGTCATCAAATATACATAAAAACAAAAGCATTTCTCTAAAAGTTCATACATTAACTTACCATAAACAATTTTATCATTAAAACAAAGAAGATTGGTCAAACTAACGAATGAAATATGTGTAATAAACAAGTAACCGACAAACCATTCGATAAAAATTTTTCAATTTGTAGCAATGTAATAGAAAAAAAAACAAAAAACTTTTCTCTAAATTTGAAGCAAGAGAGATTTGTTCATCCCTAAACAATTTTTATAAATGTGGTAAATGCTTTTTTTTTTGCTACATGGTTTTCTAAATGTCTACCATTTTGTGAAAAAGGTACAGAACACACAAAAGTTTTGACTTATTGTTTTAACGCCTGATTCTATTTTTCACATTACTTGGTCAATGATTTTCTTATTTTGTTCAAAAGCATCATGAAAGCCAAATTTCATTTCAGCAGGTTTTGTGTTAAAGATCCTATTAATTTCTATAACAAAGATGTGAATATCTATTTGTAAATGAACACGAGAGATACAAACATTGTATTAAGCATCAGATTCTGAAGTTCCTCGTTGACGTGTAGGAACCAATCCACCAATCAAACCCTGGGCAGTGTTGAATAGGTTAATAGGGCTGCTTCCGTCAGTGATGAGTGTTGATTTCAATCCCAAGGCCCCCAGCATCTTAACCTGCATTTCTGGCCCAGACACAGCGATAGCACGAATGGTGTCGGCTCCAATGGCAGACACAATGTCCTGGAACTTTTGAGTTTCTATGGCAGAAAGTTCTCGAGACTTCTCCAGTTCCAGATCATTCTGTTCTTTCGTGTATTTTGTTTCAGCTTCACGAGCCCTCGATAAGCGGTCCAAATCAGATTCCTACAAATCAAAATATTTCATAAAATGTATTTTTTTTTTAATATCTACCAAACTATTGTGAGTTTTCTTAACTGGAAAAGAAACATATATCATACGCAATAAATGCCTTTTTTTGTTTGTTTGACTGGGGTTTAACACCATATGTAACTTCATATCCCGACCCGTGATTGCGAGAGCCACATCATGTGACTCGCTCATATACCTGATGGTCGACAGGTAGGACTTGATTCAGTAAATTGAAGTAGGCAGACTCGTTAACAACTAAGCCATAGCCGTGTCATTGAAGTAAGAGCTAGCTATCTAGCAACATATTAATATAAAGCTTTAATTATAACAAGATCAACATTAAAAACCAGCCTGTACAATCAAACTGATTGGTGTTTGGCAGCGTATTTAACAAGATTTCACTTCTAGGACAGTAATGTGTCCCACAGTAAATTATAGCCACACTGGAAAGAAATGATATTCCATTGCAACAAGATCAGTCTTACCGCTTCAATTTTGCAGGCTTGAGCTTTGAGTTTGGCTTGTTCTACCGCAGCCTCTCCTTCAATCCTGGCAGACTCTGCCCGGGATTGAGCCTCAGCTTTAGCCTGTCCTGTGCTCTCCACGGCAGCACTCTGCGCCTGCAACTCCAGAAGTTGACGGCGAGATTTCTCTGCCTCGGCTTCATCAGTAATTTTTTGTCGCTCTAAACGACCCTTTGCCCCTTGTTCAAGTCTCTCTGCTTCATGCCTAACAGGAAAATAAAAATATTTTTAAATGATTTTTTTTAAAATAAAAATTGTGCATTGAAAGTCAACAACTCAATGGATTTCTGACTGTTGAATTTTGTCTGTTCCAGTTAATCTGGTTGTTGAACATGTATGAGGATATGCCTGTCCAAAAGTGGGATGCAAAAAACCTATCATTATCACTCTTATTTATTGCAAATGTAGATTAATTGATTGATTTAATAGCCATACTAACACAGACATAACATGTAAAGTGATCTGCTCTGCTCGAAATTAAAGACCCTCCAAGGCTAATGACAGAAAGTCAACATTAACTTAAAATATCTTTATATCCTCCATCTTTAAGATTGTTTGTTTGTTTGTTTAATTGGTTAGTTCATTCCTTTGATTGGTGTTTAACGTCGTAATCAACGGTATTTCACTTATATGACTACGGTTTATCATCTTCACACTGCCCATTGTCTTATTGCGGTGGAAAACCGATAGGAAACCTAGCAAAAAACCAGCCCTGTGATTGCCAGAGCCAAATCGTGTGACTCACTCATATACCTGAGGGTCAACAGGCGCAGTCGACTCTGTGAACAGTAAATCGAAGTAGGATTAGGTAAGCGCACACGCTACCAATAAGCCCACGCAGTGGGCCCTCATCTTTAAGAAAATAAAGCCCAGAAAGTCCTTAGCCTTTACCTAGCAGCGGCCTCTTGAGAGTTGGTTGTGATTTCAATGGCGAGCTGAACAGACTTCTGCAGGGAGTCGCGGGTTCTCTGATCCACTGGCTCCACAGACTGAATATCTATACTGGTCACCACCAGGTTATTCTGGGGGAACATGAAACGATCACGCACCTTCTGGTTATCGTCAAAACCAAATACTGATGAGCGAATAATCTTGGCAGAATTCTGTTGGAAGAAGATACATAAGGGGTGTTCAATTATAATACATACATTGAGTATCTGGTGTAAGACAACAATTGCAATAAAAGGAAATTGTTAAATTATTTTCTTTAAACTGTCCTAAGATAAGGTGTGTTTGTTATCTTCCCCCTGTGCTAAGTTAACAAACTGCCCTTGGATCGAAAAACTGATAAGTGATTGATTAATGACTTTTTAAAAATTGTTAACTTTTCTGGTGCTTACTTTATGAAAGTCATCAAACTGGACTTGAGCCACTGCCCCCCGAACTCGAGATGCAATAGCTTTACAAGCATCACCCACAAAATCGGGAACACTGAAAATGGTGGCCGCAATGGCATCCGTCTTAGCCTGAACATCAAAATGCCTGTAAACGAGAATGCCAATGATGATAAATATTAAGTCAAAGTTCCCCGGCATTTTCAAAGGGTTTCATAGGAAGTACTGTTTTACTTATGTTGAAATAATTCAGCTGACATTCCAATAACCTGTGTTAATGACTTAAAGACTAAGAGTCCGATTTTGAACAAAATCGGTGAATTCAACCGACATTCCAATTACCTACGTCAAAGTCCAGAAGACTGGGATCAGATTAAATAAATTGAGATTGAGAAAAAAAAAGGGATAAAATTTCTCTTAATAACCATACAATTTCCATCCAAAATCAATCATAAACACAGGTGCATTGATAATGTTTACATGTGCATATTGATAGGGTCTCAGTAGTCTCATACAAAACCAAGCATGACAGAAAACTGTTCATTAGAGAGTCAAAGGCCCAAACCAACTCATCAATTAAGAAATTAGATAAAAAAACTTACCAGTTGTAAGAAAGTTGAAGCTGAAGTCGAGCATGGTCAGCGGTTTCCACGGTGATGATATCAGTACAGAAGTCTGGGCCCAGCAGCAAACAAAGGGACTTAATCACATTTGGTTTTTTAGGTTTTCCTCCAGAGAGACTCAGCTGTGTGAACTGCTCATCAGGACGCAACATAACAAGCTCAGGACCAAAGACAACTCTGAAAATCAGAAGTTAAATAAAAAATATTTAAAAAAAAAAAGACATTACAAAGGCTACCCATTACATAATTTCAGGGAACATTTTTGTTTTGTTTTTGTTAAATATCTAATAAAAAAATGCTACTACTATTTTCCAGAGACCAAATAAGGGCCATATTTAATTTTTTTACACTTTCTGTAGGTGTCTCGTACAAAGAGGGGTATGGGCATCATCCTCAACATGATTTATTGTTTGATTGGACCCTTATCATGATCAATGATATAAAACAAAGTAATAATAATCACAAGATACAAAATACAGTATAACATAATCAGACAAACAGCTCTGACACTTTTAGAGGGACAGTTGCAATCAAGGGCTTAGGCATAGGGGTGCCCACCCGTCCAAATGGACACCCTGAAGATAACCTTTGCCTCATTTGGACACCATGTTTTGAGAAATTTTAACATGAATATGAGATGATGAAACTGTTAAAATTGGACACCCAGTTACTTAAAAAGTGAAGCAAAATGATCATTTTATACACCATACTAATGATTTCTGGCTAAACCCCTGCGGTTGCCCTCAAGGATCTTCGTCACAGATCCAGAAGTCTCTCATTTGTGCGGGGGAATTGTTTGATTGATTGATTCACTTATATTACCACAGATTGTCCA
>JAVFBW010031635.1:2081-12296 GCA_034783835.1 Mopalia ciliata
TTTTTTTTTTTTAACCCCCCCCCCCCCCCCCCCGCGACCCTCCCTTCGAAAAAATGTTCATTATTTATCGTTTGTTTGATGAACTTCTGGTAATTTAAATGTTGTACTTATTGACCGCCTTCATCCTCAGTTCCCAACCCCAACAACAATATATTAATATTCATGTGAGGAAATTAATTTTACAATAGCAATCCGTCTTGATGAAATTGGCCCGTCGCAAAAATTGACGTCAAATTATCTCTTCACTTTACTGAGTGTTAAGCTCATATAAAAATAACTTGTCAGTCCAGAAAGAGAGAGAGGGAGAGAAAAAAAAGTGACTGGCCGTAAAACACAAGCGAGCACTCATTGCCCTTAATGAGAACGATTGTTATAAAGTTGAGGAGATTTCGTTTTTCTCGTCTTGATTCATTTTAGGTCGGTCTAATGCGTTCGACTCGAATGGGTAAACATATTCTGCCTAGCATACTAAAGATTTACTTATATCAGCGTGTCAAACAATTCACAGTTCTTAATAGGATGAAAAAAAATAAGATGTCGTCCGCGCATGAACATTGGCGATTTCGAAACAGGGCTGTGATCAAACTTTAGCCTGAAAGTCTCATGCTGTTACTCTTTAGTTATTATTTCATTATAAAATATTTAACAGTGGATTCAAATTTAAGATTGTTGAAATTCATCTTGACGACGTTTGGGGTTTAACGCCGTACTTAATGTTATTTCACTCACATGACGGCGTGTCAGCCCAATGGGTGAATGAAAACCACCTTCAACAATGATGACAACAAAAAGTCACAAGACAGAACAAAACAGGATAACGACAGGACACAATACAACGATATCACAAACAAATCGGCTTCATTTTGTCCTTTTTCTGGGAGAGCTTCCCCCTCCTTGTGGTTGTTTAAGGATCAATCTACCAAGAGGAAGTCGATATGTTGTGATTTTCTTTACTTTACTCTTGGGAATAGTTTGTGGCACATGACATTGAAAGTTCAATTTTACTGGATATGAGTGAAATAACCTTAAGTATGACATAAAACCTAGTTTAAACTAACTAAAAATAGTAATGGTTATATAATTTAGGTACGGCATTGTGAACAAGATTTCTAACGAATCGGACTCCAGGCTGCCCAGTGGCTCTAGCGAGATCGCCGTCCGGGTACCTGAATGCTGTTCATGATTGAACTATTTAGATACACGTCCAGATCTCCAAAGATCCCACAGACCAACAACCGAAACATATATATGATAATGTAACTTTTTTCATAGAAAATTGATGTTGGCTGACGGTTTTTATGACAAGTAAAGATTTTGATGGAGCAGATGTGAAGACCCTCGGGCAGCCACACTATATGTCGTTCTCAGTGCTGCTTGGATCAGGGAGGGGAAGATACAGTCGGCGGAATAGTGATAGCTTTCTCAAGTCGTCGCTACCGACCGTTGCTGTTCGCCTCCAGCAGTGTGAATATAATTTCATGGGCCATTACTATTGACCTGTGTCTCCTAGGAGATTCAGGTAAGGAAGGCCCCATGGCCATCTGACATCCATCACAATTCTGACACGGTTGGCGTTTGGAAAAAGTATATAATTTATAGGACTGGGGTTCGGTTCTAATATCGTAAATCAGTTTGTGTTTTAATCTGTATAGCGAAATGCCTCACGTTGAAGTCTATAGGTAAACAATCATTGCTTGGACTGTTTTACATTGGCTCAGTTTTTCTAAATCGATCATGACATAAGAACATTTACCACCTTGAGAAATTTTTGATTATTCATAAAATTGCCTACGAAAGAAGACAATGTGTTTTGCCCCAGGCCCAAGACAGGAAGTAATCATTTATCAAACTATTATCGCACTGTCCTATGCTAACCGTCCAGGAGTTTTAAAACGTGGGAAAAAATGAAAAGTCCAAAACCAAATTCTCATAAAATTTAAAAGGATTCATTTTCGGAACGTTGTTTTGTTTATTAGAGTTTGTGGTATATGAATTTTAGAAAACCCCTGAATCAAGTCTCGGTTTGAATGAAGTTGAACCATGCGCGATGCTGAGTTTGTTCATACTTTCAATATTTTTTTCTGCTATATGTAAGATTCCAACCTATTTCAAAGACATGTTCATGTGTTCGAATGTTTAAAGCTGAACAGAAAGAATATATTACTACAAAAACAAAAACAAAAAAAAAAAAAAAACTCCCACGTTAAAGGGAAAGCTAAGTATCGGTTGAGACAATTGCATTGCATAATATGTGGAAGAATGTTAGTTCCAGTTTTTTGCTTACTTTAACATAAAAGGTGCGATGAAAATTATTTAAAAATTTCGTTTATTGAAAGACACAGGCATAAACAAAGGAAACGTATCCCAATGTGTATACTTCCAAACAGTTTATCCAAATTCCATTGAACTATGTGTGAAAGTCAACAAGATGGACAGTGACTATAAAACAGATTATTTGTGTTGCCTAAAATGATATAATATTCCAAAAAAACATGATCCTCTGAAAAGATGCTGGCGTTGTTGTACTAGAGTCAAACCGATGCTGGTCAAAATAGTTCAGCCATCTGGACACAACTGTGCGAAATGCCTCTTCGTTCTTTCTCGTTTTTATATTTCAAAGTTCGTTTGTAAAGCATTTTTGATAAAATTGTACCTTGTATTCCAACAATAAATCCCATAACATCAAATAGCAGTTCATAGAGCAAAGATTGAATTGGTAAAATTAAGTACCAAAGAACTTTAAAAAAAAAACAGAAGAAAAATGCCTCAAAACATTGGTATTTTCTTTTCTTTTGAACGACTAGAGCCAGTGGAAAACACCTGCGAAAGAACTCACAATTGCTTCAAGTACATTGATTTTATAGCTCTGATCTAATTGCACAATTGCTTTTAAATGTTTGTTTTGGGAACTCTGTGGTCCATGGATGTATTATGAAATACTCGCGAAAACTTTCTCTCGGGTTTTGCTATGTACAAACAATTGTAAGTGTTCGATTGCACACGTGTAGTCGGTTTGAACAGGACGGTCTTGTATACTAGAAACAGCGGACACTAACTTCTAAATTGTATGCTTAATGCTGGTGAAATTTTCCAATCCATAGATTGCGCAGGTAGATATACAACTGTTTAAATATTTTTCTATAAAGGTCTAGTTACTTATGACATTAGCCTACATTTTCGGTTGTAAGAAGAGACAATTAATTTCCGTCGACGGCTGAAACCCAAATTCTCTGTTTGTATTATCATCCAGTATTTTGCGTTAGCGAATTTAAATCTTATACAATTGTATAAAAACACAAAATTTGCAACCTGAAAAATGAATGCCCAGAAGTTATAGACATCTAGGTGTTCTATGCAGCAGTTATGCGTTTATCAAAACAACCCCGATTTATTGTAAATTTTTTAAAAAGTAAACGTGATAAATCACTACTCACCAGTCTCCGTTTTGGTTTGATAAGAGGTCGGTTCGATCCGTTCATTTTGTGATAGAGTCCACAAGCATTGCACAAATAATGGCCAGTCCCGTCCCGACGCCACAGAGGTGTTGAGGTGGCGCCACAATTGACGCATTCACGACCTTCTGTAAATACACAAAAAATAAATGCGTTTTTTCTTTCCTTCGAAAATGTGACTAATAATTGCAAACAAATCTATGAGAAGTACATGTATAAACGTTCATGACAAAGCCAAAAGAAGGATATCGGGAAATGCGACAAAGAAAAGAAGCGACAACCGGAAGTGGCCATGCACACAGACCGCAAGTAAGTGAGTAAATGCCGTATTAAAAGTTGCAGTATAAAAGCGAATATTATTCTTCTATGGAACTTAGGAATTATCATAAATGTATTTATGTAAGATATCTGAACGATCAAATTTTCGCCAATGTGAATTTTATATCAAGAAGGAAAACAATCCGGGAATCGTGCCATGTTGTTAACACAGCCCAACCATTTCATAGTTCTGTTACAAATATAATATACTTTATACTATTTTCATAGCAAAACCTAATACATTATTTTATTTTCCTTGCTGGAAGCTGGGAACCCTGGGTCACGTGAGGTGTCGGGAGGGCGACACGAGGAAACACGCCAGCATTGGTTACCGTTACTATGGCAGCTGAATCTGAATTAGAAGTAAAGTATTGTCAGAGAAGTATTTTCAACTCGTACGCACAGAAGGAAAAAAAAAAAAAACCCCAAAAAACAGCTAACATCGGTCTCGGAAGTTTTTCACAAAGTCTACCTTGTTTATGGAAATAGAATCAACATAACATGTTTGTGATATAATTTGATAGTCTCCAGTAAGAAAAAGAGCCCTTAGTTTTTAAGCTAGAAATTGAGATGTTGACGGTACAGTATCGGCGAAACAAAACTGGATCTTTGAGATCCTTTAATCATATATCAAAAAAATATATAAATAAACGATAACTGTAATTTGACGAAAGCAGAAATTCGAATCAACAAGTTAATCAGACATCGTAAATAAATCAATTGCCCCGTCATATAATTTATGAAGAGAAGTATGCCAAGCCTTAGTCAATTAATTTAACCAAAATTGTACAAGGTAGGCACATAATGCCTCGCACTGGTGAATGTTTAACACTTTGATCTTTTCTATAAAATCGGCAAATGTTTATTATCGGAAAACAAATCAAAGTAAAAAAGCACGTGTGCCTTTTTTACAACAATAAAAAAAGGTAGAAAGATTTAATGAATACAATTACAGTATGTGAGGTAACATACATTTACAGCTTTTGGGATATTGAAACTGTAAAAAGGTAAAAACAAGTCTTTCGCTATCCCTTTAAAGGGACTATACATGGTAGAGAGCCAAGTTTGAACTGAATATGTGGCGAGCTTTTCGGGAGATATTATACCCAATTCAATAGCATGAATGAATATAAAGGTTTGCTGGTATACTATAGTTTATACCGTGTGATATAGACAACATTGTCTCCTATACCTGAACAGAAAAGCTCTGATCTTTTTGAAGAGTGACTACCATTAACTCGGAGTCTAATGACGGTCCGCCACATATAGAGTACAGGTCAGCTCTACGTTTAAGGGCATGTCAACAGAATTGTAAAACGCCCGTGTCAAACACCCGATATCTCTATACTACCCTTCTTCTCGACACCGTGAACTTAAAGACAAGAAAGACATTATTACCTGTGTATAAGAAATACAGGTAACGTTCAGACAATGGGCAATTTGAATAATATTACTATGCTTAATTTCAAAGGTGGTGCATTTTCTTATTTTCAAAAAAAGAAATGCTGCTGTATGTAAACGTTAATGGTTTTTAAAAAGAATAGAATCTGCACTTTTCTGTTAACAGACTGCATAAGGCTTCCTGGTTTGAACAGGTGTATTGCCATACAATCAAGATAATAATAATGTAGGTTATCGCAAAAACAAAAAAACAACAAAAAATGTGAAAACTACTAAGCGGCCTTAACGACCATGCAGTTTGTGTATTCTACCGATGTGCGTGATTCCAGGCTAAACTATGTTCCAGAGACAAAAGACGGAAACAAACAATTGGCTAAGAACACGCATCACTGTTCGTAACGCACGAACCTCCACAACAAATCGTTTTTCCAATGATTCGCCATGAAAAAACTCGGAACAAATGTTGGAAGGCTGGCACCCTAAGGCTAACAGACGAACAGAACCATTTAAAAAAACATTGCCCAATGCGGTACCAATGTAGCATTATATAGGAGCTATATATGGAGAAAGTTCCTCCAAAGAATTCAAGTTGAATACTAAAGGCGTCAAGGCGTCATGAATACTAGAGGCATCGTGACGTGATAAATACTAAAATCATCATGGCGTCACGAATAATTGAGGCACCATAGGGTCTTGAATAATGAAGCCACCAAGGCTTCATGGTAAGAACATATGCTTCAGTCAATTTGAGTCAAAATAAGCTTATATAAATTTAAAAACCTAACAGACAGGAGACGCCATTTTGTCTGAATAATTTGCCTAATTAAGCATCCACCGCCATAGATTACCAAGACGCCAATATCCCATAATATCAAAAGAGCCAGAACCTGTAATTTTGAAATCTATGGAATAGAATTACGGTTTCTTCAACCTGTCTGATTCATTAGGAAACCATTACAAATACAACAAATCTAACGCTTGGTAGGAAGAACCATTGGCCCAACTATTGAATAAATATTTTAACGTGTAAGGATTTAAATTTTTGGTTTACAATGGTTTAGAAAAAACAATCTCCTGAAAAAAATTCAATTCATTGATACTTTTTATTGCACTTTACGTGTGTGTTAGATTGAAAAGTGAAACGATCATTAATTAATTGACTAATCAATTGGGTGAGTGGCTAATTGATACATACACTAAAAATATGGGCAATTTTCTTTTAAAATATTAATGAAATTTGAGATAGAGGCTGGTCGTGTGTCGGCTGTAATGTTGAAATTACCAGTACGATGGAAATACACTGCAAGTATGTAAGTGAGCGCGTGTCGCACACGACAACCGATGCTCTGTTGCCCTTAAGCGATTCCAATAATGAAAATAAAAATTAAAAAATAAGTCTAATGCATATGGAGCAAGTGGTTCAGTCGAAAGGTTTGACATTGAAAGGACCATACAAAGACAGGCTTCTCCTGTGAGCGTTTGCAATCTGTTGTCCTAAGCATCGAGAGACTTGAACTGACGGACTTAATTAATTGAAAGAGATCATATAGCGACGTGACACTGTGCACAGGGATTTTTACAATAATTATACTTATTGTCCTTTCAATTACGATTGATGTGCTATTATATATATATATATATATATATATATTAATATATTTCTATATATTGAAGTTCGTCTATGAATAAGCGGTATAAGTATGAGTTGTTTATTGAAAACGTTGAACGATATCCTATAAAAGTCAAATATGCTCAGAGCTCGGTTAAGTGAAAAAGGTTTTACCGGCCTTGTTACATAGCGATTCTTGTCATAATTATGTAATATATTTTAAGAACACACACCAAGAAATGGCTTCTGACTATGTGAAGCTCAAATATTTCATCATTTGTTGTTATTCTAAATTCATCACAATTCGCATGCATATCTTTACTTTTTTCCTAATTCAACTTAGTCAAATGTTATGTACAACATATGTAGTACATTTAATTGAGAAGTACATTAAATGTCTTATATATACATAGAGCATGTTGATCAATTTTAATAATCGTGAAAAATTATTATGCAAACACTAATGACATCCGCATATATACATAAGACATCTATACATGTGTCAACTGAAAATGTAAGACAAGTGGTCGTGGGATATCCAGAGTGCTGTCTGTCATGTGTAAAAAACCAACGTGTTTTAATTCAATATCACATGTCATAGATAATCCATTATAGCTTATCAATGGTAAATCTGTATTTGACTTGGTACTGCAACTGTTACCAGATTGAACCTGCCTCTTAAGAGTTCCTGTCTTCGGAACTTACACTGATTTATTTGACCATATAGCGTAATTATAATGCATTATACAATTAGGTCTATAATGCATTTTACAATTCTTAGCCAATGCAGCCACGAAAAACCTTTAGTTAGCGACTTAATTATTTATTTGAATACGCGCTTGTTATATTATACATTAAGTGTTTTTTTTTTGGTGTTTTGTTTAAAAATTTTAGAAGGGAGGACATCGTTAAATGTGCCAATTCGCTTTAAGCGAAATAAAAACTATTTTGTTTTATTTCGATTTGTTTTTGTTTGTTTTATGTAGGCCCAGCTTTTAGATGTAACAAGCGATAACGCAATGTCATTTTTTTTCTCTGGTGCTAATTTATGAATGAAACACAGTTCATTGTATAAAATGTATATATTCAAACGTAATTTTTACGACCAATTCAAATGGGTAAGTCTTGGATGAGATCTATAAAAGTAAAAACTAGGATTTGTATTTCGGCCGTTTAACTGTATCAGGAAGGTACCATGGCTTTTAGTAATTTAAATTAACCGTCATGAGCCCATGTTATACAATAAAATTACTACTAAACGTGTTAATTAATTTAACTCTACAAAATATGTTTGTATAATTATTTAAATATTAGATGTGTAGAAGGCTGTAATCATTGTATTACGGCCGAATAATCACATACAGCGAATTTTATACTCGTAACGCTATCTTATTACTTAGTATTGAAAGCCAAACACAATGGTATCTCCATAGCAATTAGGTTTGGTGTTATTTAAAAAGCGGTGGGGGCAAACAAAATAGTATTTCTCTACATTAAATATATATATATTTTCATAGCAAACTAGAGAAACTCCAACAAACCCATCTGCCAAAGTTTTATTAAATGGTCCACGAAAGGCCACGATATAACCGGAAAAGACCTTCGCCCGAAGTGGACGATTTGAAGTAGGGAACACTTATACTGTCTTCTGCCTGCCGTCTGGCTTCATTCGGGGAGACATTGGTGACACGACGGCTTCTAATAACCGATAGCTTCTCAGCCAAATACGATTTCCTTCACGGAAACAAACCGCCTGTATAAGACAATGGTCAAAGAACAACATACGATGAAAAACAGTACCGTCCGTGAAAACACAATGTATCTCCACTATATCAGCCGGCTATGGCATTGATTTTATTATTCTCGCGTCGGTTAGCGGTATAATTGCTAAAATCGATTAAAATGTTAATTATTTATTTATTTAATCATTTATTTAATGACTTAATAATGATCAGACTATTAACTTTTATTTCCGCAAAATAAAACAACTCCATTGTTATTTCATTTTGATTAAATAAAATGAAAATTATGAAAAATAATCGAAAAATACATTTTCTAAAAATATCCTTATTTCAATTTAAAAACATTGACGTTTAGAGAAATTTTAAATATAAAAACGAATTGATAAACCGAATTAATGGGAGGCCTGTCAAGTACTACATATACTTCATAAAACATGTTCTATCATTGGAAATTATAATCCCTGGATATGTTTTTGTTCCAAGCTGCTTGTAAAAAAAATGTAACGTGTTCTGCATAAACGTTGCAGATGAAGTAACAGCTGTATGATCAAGAAAACGAGACGAACAAAAGCCAGAGCTAGTTTGGATGATAGAAATACACCAGACTATCAAAAAAGTCAAGTACGTTATATACAATGCCTACGAGTTTGTTGCAAAGGTCGCTTCCTGGGCCTACATAGCTAGGTACATATGTCTCATGAACTGTCGTTTGAATTACGAATATTGTTCAATTTATAGGCTTCCACTTTATTTGATTGCAATTTGATGATGAACTTAAGAATTATTGCTTGTTCCATGCCCTACACAGCTAGCGTCATGTATTCAATTTCTGCTGTAGTCAATCCAGTTTTCTTAGTCGTTAACACAATAAATGTTTCAAAGGGAAATCCAAAATTTGAATATAATAAATCCGTGTTCCACTTAAATCGTCCTCTCAAAATCTTCGGTTGTATTTTTGCGAATTCTTTTTAAGTGTTGAAAAAAGATATATACCGACAAATATGGAATTAGTCACAAGACAATATGAAAAGTTTGACTCGGAAAAGATTCGAAATTGGTTTATACGTTGACTTAAACCTCATATAAAACTGTAAAGTCTTACCAATATTGTTTTCTATTTGTGAGAAAAATGTCATAAAAACTGTCTTAATAAGAATTAACAATCCTAACTGAGGCAATATTTATTAGTATTAAAGGTAAAATCTCTGCGGGAACGACGTGATTCAAAGCAGTGTCGTCTTCAAACGAGAGGACTTCTGGGGGGATTTCTTACGGCCGATAGGATTTCTCCCTGGGGGAACGAAGCGTCTTTGACAGGCGAGGAGACAGAGCAAATCGTCCTTAACTCACTAATGCGATCAATATAAATTATTTGGCTGACATTGGGGAACAACCCTAACCACAAACATATCATCTCAAGCAATTCAATGGCAGTACTGATTAGGGTAATGGGATAATAGTCGAGGTGATCAACCCGAGCGAACAAAATTGGCAATTTTCTGACAAACCATGTAATACGGCTTTAATCTTCCAGCAGGGCTTTAAGAAAAGTTACAAATTTAGTGAGATAACAGTCGCGATCAAAAGTTTGCAATGTATAAGAACGAGATGAAGTACACACAAGCAGTTAGCATGCTACAATGTATAAGTAGATATCGATCGAGGGGGGGGGGGGGGGGGGGGACCCCACAAA
>JAVFBW010031746.1:0-18367 GCA_034783835.1 Mopalia ciliata
GCCTGTTCCGCCAATGAAAGGGAATGCATTCCTTTTGCCTTAAAGGTAAAAATGCAAAATGATTTAATATCTATGCACAAAGCCCATTAAGTGTAATTAATATGGATGTAATTATCTGAACTGATTATGGCCGTCTCTCAGCCATGTTGTGTGACATTTGCCCAGAATTTCAGGACAATAGGGCTATTCAATTTGGACTTATGGTGTTAAACGCAAATTTAATTGAAAAATTTGTTCATGTAAATAATATGCACATAATAAGCTGAACAGATAATATCCCTCTCCTCTCATGTTGTGTGACATTTACATTAAATTTTATGGACAAATGAGCTATTCAATTTGGAGATATGGTGTTTCAGTGAAATTTAATTAAAAATATCGTTAAAATAATTAATATGCATATAATTAGCTAAACAGACAATAACCCCTCCTCTCATGTTGTTGAACATTTACCCACAATTTTAGGAAAATCGGGCTATTCAATTTGTAGTTATGGTGTTTAACGCAAATTTGCTTAAAAAGCTCGTTAAAATAATTAATATGCATATAATTAGCTGAACAGACAATATCCCCTCCTCTCATGTTGTGGAACATTTACCCAAAATTTTAGGAAAATCGGTCAATTCAATTTGGATATATAGTACTTAACGCAAATTGTCCGCCATATTGAAAAAAACAATATCACCTAATTATAACATAATTAATATTCACAGAATTCCATATAATTTTAATTATGTCTTCCTTTCCGGCCAGGCAAACTGTGTATACAATTTCAGAAAAAGTTCCCTTAGTACATTTCAATATAGAAGCCTTTACATGGCTGAAGCTGACGCCGACGCCAGGGGTATGACATAAGCTCTCCTTACGTCGTACAGGCGAGCTAAAAATGAAGAAGAATAGGCAGTGAAATCAAAGGACAATCAGAAGCCATAATACAAAGACACCAAAAACAAACATCCTTCTTTTCTTTTAGCTCTCAACTGCCCCAGGGCATCAGGGAAGCTGCTCCCAACCCTACGGCAGTCAAAGCGTTTTTATGTTGATTCAGGTCATTCCGATTAAGAACTATTACTTTGAGTACAAATCCGGATTGACAAGAGGGGTTCTGTTTTTTTGATGGAATCGCAATACACTTTTAACCCTTCAAATTGGCAAACGCACTACCGTTAACCGCTTTCCCTTCCAGGAGAACAATTCTACACGGAAAGGTTTCTGGCACATGATAGATTCGTTTATGTTAGAATGTCCAACCAAAGTAAGATATTTTTTCCCTATACCAGGCTAAATTCAAATGTACTTATTTGTTCCCACGTATTTGTAGAGTCGGATTGCTAACAATGCATCGAACAAATGAATGAAGGAATCTACAGTTGGATAATCAACAATTAAAACACAATCCAATTTATTTTAATAACGTTTAACGCCCTTATCCAGGGGACTTCGTTGATTTGGTGTGGATGAAATCCAGAGAGGAAGCCTGTCGTAAACCATGCTGAGATATCAGTTACGGATAATCTTCCATTTTATACTTTGGCGACTGCGAATCAGTGAGTAAAAGACAAAGTAGGTCCGGTAGTATATAACCAACTGAGTCACGGGGCGGCCAACAATACAAACAAACGACCAGCAACATGGTGAAATGAAACAAAATGTGGGAAATCAAAGCAATACTCTTGAGAAACGTATTCTCATACAACCTTTGCTCGGGGTATCTGAAGCTCGTTACTTAGTGTTTCCTGGTTTAACTTGTCGTTGCTGTCGCCATGTTGTACAAGTGTCATATTAATAGCTCAACTGTTCTCTTGACCTGACGTATGTCTGCTAACAAACGGACTAAGGTATGCCCCAAAGTTTACCATTTGGCGGTAAACGTCAGTTCGAGGGGGCACTTTCTAGCTCAAACAGTAACAAACATCGGTCTTATCCTGCCAGCAGATTTTAAATTGAAATATATTAAGATTGGACAATGATTAGAGTAGCAAAGCTGCATTTCGCATGTTTGAAAATCAGATTTGTGTCATGTTTTCTTGAATTCTACAATACTGAGATTAAAAGAATAAGTGCGAGAAAATGGGGTGAAATAGCTATCCCCAGGCTATGATGAGAGTGATAGAACCAGATTAACAAAAAAAACTGTTTTTATCCGACTGATTAATTTTACAGCCACTGTTTGTTCTCAACTGTTTCTGATTAGGATTTTTTCCTGACCGCTAGTTGAACAAATATGGATAGTCCGTCCATTTGTCAACTAATTTGTTTCCAACAATTTTCTTTGTCAGGGGAATTTATGGGTGAAATGGGGCACATGCGTTACAGTCAGCTTCATTGGCATCTAGCTTAGCTTTGACATACACTAACAGATATTTTCCTAACGTGGCAAACACAATGAACACCTATTTTACTAAACGATTTGAATGCGAAAAGAAGGTTAGAAAAAGAAATCCGGCAATTCAGACCACTATTGCCACATATTATAGATTTTGAATAACAAAATATGCCTAATATTCCAATGACAGAGGTAATCGCTCTGTAAAGTTTATGAGGTGCCTTCCATGTGAAACCGACGGATGTACGGACGGACGGACCGATGGTGTCTTAGTTGATTCTATCATTTCTAAGCCAAACATTGGTTTTGTTGTTTAGTTTAGAGCGTTCCATATACGAGTAGAATGCACTATCAACTTAAATATATGCACCAAACTTTTGCTGGTTGCAGACGAGGACTGTTTCAGCCAAATTGCACAGGAGTTATTTTCAAATAGCTATAACAGAATCATTCGCGCATTCCTTTTTTATTGATTTTTTTTGCTTACATCAGAAACACAGAAGCTTGGCAAGACCATGTCATTGAAGTCTTTGACTACTAAGTATCGCTTATGACCTTTTATGACTAAGATTTAGTTTAACTTATTATCACCAGGTTAATGGGTGCTTCACTTATACGACAGCAATGCATTTCTTCAGTTAAAAACAACACAGTAACATAGCTACCAAATGTGCTTTATTGTTTGATTTGGGTCCAACGCTTCCAGCTGTTAGTTTGGATATGCGTCGGTTGCTACGAGGAAAAAAACATTCGTCATATATGGAGCGCTAAAACTCAAGAAGTAATTACAAAATAACCACGAACTCTGGTAAGCTGTCCTACTTATTTTTTTCTCTCTTTCAATCGATACAGTAACTGTCGGTGGCCGGAAAAGTGGAAAATTTTGTCCCGCGGGTTTCTAGAAGATAAGAGAAGAACGCTTCCGTCCAGACCGTCAAGTGGAAGAGACCACATTTTCCAGTAAGTAGTTCTTCAGTCTGGTGGCTAAGATGTTTGAACAGTGTAGTCTGATTATCAAAGAGTAAGCTCACACCCCGGCAATATACTACAGACTGGTGTAGTCTGGTGAATTGCTACCTCACTGTACACGACCCCGACAATATACTACAGACTGTTAGTCTGGTGAATTGCTACCTCACTGTACACAGCCCGGACAATATACTACAGACTGGTAGTCTGGTGAATTGCTACCTCACTGAACACGACCCGGACAATATACTACAGACTGGTGTAGTCTGGTGAATTGATACCTCACTGTACACAACCCCGACAATATACTACCGACTGGTGTAGTCTGGTGAATTGATACCTCACTGTACACGACCCCGACAATATACTACAGACTGGTGTAGTCTGGTGTAATCTGGGGAATTGCTACCTCACTGTACACGACCCCGACAATATACTACAGACTGGTGTAGTCTGGTGAATTGATACCTCACTGTACACACGGCCCCAACAATATACTACAGACTGGTGTAGACTGGTGTAGTCTGGTAAATTGCTACCTCACTGTACACACGACCCCGACAATATACTTCAGACTGGTGTTGTCTGGTGAATTGCTACCTCATTGTACACCACCCCGACAATATATTACAGACTGGTGTAGTCTGGTGAATTGCTACCTCACTGTACACACGACCCCGACAATATGCTACAGACTGGTGTAGTCTGGTGAATTGCTACCTCACTGTACACACGACCCCGACAATATACTACAGACTGGTGTAATCTGGTGAATTGCTACCTCACTGTACACGACCCCGACAATATACTGGTGAATTGCTACCTCCCTGTACAAGACCCCGACAATATAATACAGACTGGTGTAGTCTGGGAAATTGCTACCTCCCTGTACACGTCCCCGACAATATACTACAGACTGGTGTAGTCTGGTGAATTTATACCTCACTGTACACGTCCCCGACAATATACTACAGACTGGTTTAGTCTGGTGAATTGATACCTCACTGTACACCACCCGACAATATACTACAGACTGGTGTAGACTGGTGTAGTCTGGGGAATTGCTACCTCCCTGTACACGACCTCCAATGATTTGTTTGGTCAGGGGATTACTGTTATATGTCACGTGATTTCACTGACAGAGTGAGGTGCTACCCCAAGCTTTGTTTGGTTGATTGGGGTTTTACGTCGTACTCAAGGTTGAGAGATAACTCCAAGAGGTATATGGCGCTTAAGAACTGAGAGCAGGGGATAGGAAGGGGGGCAGGCTACAAGGAGTCCGGAGTAGACTAGCGAACATAGAACTCCGAGAGGAATAACGAGCAAAAAGACAATTGACAAAGAGAGATGAAAGAAGACTATGTAGCAGGGAGTTCTGATAGGACTAGCGAACAGGGGATTCGGAGAAGATTAGCCAATATGGAACTATGATAGGACTAGATAACATAGAACTCCGAGAGGGCTAGGAACCCTGAGCTTAGAGAAAAAATTGGGACCGGGCGGCTCGGAAAGGATGTTGTCTGATTGGGGTCGTACTCAAGGGTATTTCACTTATATGCCGACGTGCCAGCCCAATGGATGAAGGAAACCACCCTCGACACAACTGGCAACAAACAAAGACAGGACGGGACAAATACAGGACGACGACAACAACAGCACGCAATACAGACACCACAAACAGATCGGCTTCCTGTTCCCCATTTAGCTCTGAGAGCTCCAGGGCAACATGAAGTTCTAACCGCCCGCTGTTGTGGAGGGATGACAATAAAGGATGTTACATTCACTAATAAGCAGGACAGGAGGTATAACAAATAAATTGGAAATTTGTCAGGATGTATATGAAATCAATTTGAAATTTGAAAAGAAGTATAACAAATCAACTTGACAGGAGATAAACAAAAAAGTTTGCATGGAAGGTATACCATTTGATGTAGACAGAGCAAAACAATTTGACAGGAGGTACAAGGAAGCAATTTGACAGGAAGTAATACAAAACAATTCGACAGAGTTATACGAAACAATTTAACAGGAGGTATTGACAAAAGGTATAATAAAACAATTTATCATAGATAGAGCAAAGCAATTTAACAGGAGGTGAAACAAAACAATTTGACATGAAGTATAACAAAACAATTTGGAAGGATATGCTATTCTATACAGAGACGCCGGAAGTACAATAATACTAGTATTCAATATGACACAACGATGAGCCCCCCAGGTGGTGAACACTATTTCTGTGTTGATTGGTGTTTACCCAAGGTTATTTCACTTATATCATTCCAAGACCTAGGGTTTTGTTCTTTGTTAGATTTAAAGGCTATTCAATATTGTAACTTTTGGGGGGGGGGGGGGGGGGGTATCTGGTGAGTTCAGGTGTCCTCGGAGAAGGGCATTGAGATGGACGATTAAGTGGACAAATTCTAAACAAACATGTGTCTTAAAAGGATATGATGGCAGATCGTCCAATTCACCCGGTTCCTTGCCTAAATATGATGGAAAACCGGGAGAAAACCTTGTAACAACCACCACCGCAATTGCCGGAGCAATATCGTGTGGCTTACTCACATACCTGAGGGTTGGCAAACGGACATGACCATGTGTGCATGGAAGTAGGACTAGTAGGCACACACGCTAACCATTAAATCACGGACGCGGACCTGAACACTATTTTACTAATATAATGCTACATTTAATGCGCACATTTACAGAGCATTAAAATGTTATGTTCTCAGGCTGTTAGAACTACGTGAAGCACGATATAGCGAATAAGAAAACGGTGTATTCTTAATCCCAAGAGAGCAACACTGTGTATTTTGTTTTAGCTTTTTAGTAGGCCTACAGCGGACAGGTCTTCGTGTGCATTCGATACATCATACACAAGGGTGAAAGTTTGCAGATGAGCTCCAAGTGATTGATGCGACATTCCAGCGGTCGCCTCGCTGTGACGTGGTGTGTCCGATGCTTTGTCGTTTTTTGGTCAATATGCTCTACAATATAATGGTGTTTAACGCCGGGAGACAAACAAGTGCCACTTATATGGTGATGAAAGTATACAACTCTAAATAGGCCAACTAACAGAACCATCCAATTTAAAGTGCATATTTTCCTTTTAATAATTCAATGCTCTTCTCAAATTTAGTAAGTAGAGTACGAAAATGCTGGGGACTGACTTTAGCGAGAAGGCTCAATGATATAAATCTAATTCACAGTCAGTACGGGGAGTAATACATCTTACTTTTGTCATTGGAAACGCGGGGTGCCGTGACGTGATATATAAATCTCTATTTGCGCTAGGGCCGCGATAATATGCTCTGATGAATCAAAGAAACTATTCTTACTTCACCAATGCTGAATGATTGTCCGGAAAGACAGACAATTTTGTCCTGCGGGGTCTCTAGAAAGGAAGTGAAGAATGCTTCCGTCTGCGAAGTCAAGTCGAAGCGAAAGTAATTTTCCAGTGAGTAGGCCTCTTGTCTGGTGACAAATACCTTTGAACATTATGTCCTATGAACAAAATGGTAGTTGGCAAAGTGCTGGCCAACCTACGTCTAAAACATCACAGAGGCAAATAGTTAAGCTAGAGGACGTTCATGTTATCTGAATTATTGTTTACAAAAAAAAACAAAAACATTGGAATACATTGCTATAGTGAGGTTCTTGTTTAACAAGTAGGTAAAACACATATGCGAGTGACAATAATTGACGTAAATGATTGATGGGTTGATTGATTGACTGATTTATTTATCCGATGTTAGATCAACAGGATTGAATCTCTATTACAGATCACCGACCAGCACTTAAGTTGAGGAAAACTCGGCATGCCCACAAAACTCACCACCTTGCAGACCAAATCATCTGCCGTCTACAGGAATCGAGCCCGCAACCTTGGAACATTGGGGAATCAGGACCTCACACTCTCTAGAGAGTCCACTCTAAATCACTCTGTCCCTTAAACGCTACACTCGAGGGTAGACTTTAAGCATTAAAGCTGTAGGGCCTATAGTTTGAAACTTATATTCTTTCAGAGTTGACAGAATAAATATTGTAATGCCCTTCGCCAGAGTGACAACAATTATTATAAACAGCATTAAATAATAAATCGATTCCTTGAAATCAATAGCAAATAGCATATACCCAGACACCCAGTTTGCCCATTCTCTCTGTTACTCACTCACATGTAAAAACACTATTAGTTCAACATGTCACTGACAACTTTAAATCATAAGGATTTCTTTCCGCGTTGAATAATTGAGTGATTGATTTGTTCGTTGTTCGCAAAAGAAACAATATTTCCGTGCTATGATGGCGATATATTCACCATAACAAGATACTCTGGGCTAGCACATCCCTAGGATGAAAACACTACGTTTAAATCTGTTGCTATTTGGACACCATAAGGTTGATTAAGGTAACATGTCTTTATACAAGTTCTTGCTTGCTGCTGAACGCCACATTTAATTGTATTTCACGTATCTTACTCGAGCCAAATAAACATTAAATAGTCACACTAACACAGCCATCAAATGTGAAATACTTTGCTGTGTCAAAGCCATGGTCAAGAACAGACTATTAATGTTGACTTTTCTCAAAAGACATACGCTTTTATCTATTTCGTTAATTACGTTCGAGATAACCAAATTATTTTATTTGAAGACATAAAGATAAAATAAACGGAAAAAAATGAAAGCTTTTGTTGTGGTTCTGATATATCGGTGCATTAGGTCGTAATATACGACATTTCACTTTTCTGGCGAAGAGCACTATTAGTAGACATTGAGACAATATCGCTTGTTTGTTTTATTGTGGTCTTGCGCAAGACTTTAATAGCTCACCTCACTCAAATAACGGCTTCCAGCTTAAAAATGGAATAAAATCCCTCTACGCCACTGAAAACAAACAAAACTAAGCCTGGACAACCACCGGATCGAATTCAAAAGACATCAGAGACGGGTCATCATCGTGTTGCCGTTTTAGCTCTAAGAGCACAAGTGCAAGAGGAGGCTCTCTCCAAGCACCTGCGCATGGTTCTTTAAACAGGATGCTTTTCGCGCAGAGGTTTTTAACAGAAGAGTCAACAGATAATTATTGGTGGGACCATACAATTCGAAAATTCACCTTATCAATGTTGTCTTACCGTATGTATTAGCGGCAAGTCTGTTAATAGAACAGCCTAACAGAAATCCTTGGATCGATATTTAGTTTGGGTCTGTTTAGCTACATCCATAACCAAACAAGACATATCACGATAACATAGGAAAAAAGCCCATGGTGATTGTGTGCTCGCAACAGAGTGGGCGGGCCATTTAGATTTCGCTTAATGACAGCGGGTTATGTTTTGATGAGTCGACCTGTTGGCAGTCTCAGTTCATCATCCTCATTTGAGATATTAAATAAAAATGACCGTAAAAGTACAGAGAAGTAAATGTTATTTAAAGGAGGAAAAAAAAATAGCAAAATGTTTGTTTTTAAATTGAAATGTTGGGTTTCCGTTTATGACAAAATAATACGAGTATTTTGGTAAGAAAGCCATATTGTTCTTATTTGTCACGCATGATAGGATAAACTAGTCTATAGGCCCTTTATCCCAAGAGGTGAGTCATATTAACAATGAATGGATCATAAACATATAAAGGCCGTAAGCAGAAGGGTGATCGACTATTGTGCGAAGAAATGTTCTCATTTCCGTGTTCCGTAAATAATTCTCTGAGGTAACCTCAATGTGACATATTCCATAGTGATGATAGAATAGTACAGGTCACGTGATCCCAATCCCAGCTGTGACGTTCGATGGAGCGCCAATAGGAGGCTATTTTAACAACCTTTTTATTGGAGTAAGGCAATCGCTTGAAGACCAACAAAACATTTCTACCGACAAATTCCTGAAATAAAGTAGCAAAAACGGGCGGGGTGCACTTACTTTGTACGTCTATTGTAGGCGTGTTTGTTTCCTCTTTTTTGTCAGGCAGAGAAGCTAAGAATAGCTTCTCTCGTGACACTGAGGCTTTATCCATTATTCTAACACACATGTAGAAATCGAAAGAACTGCTTTCGGAGCTAAATTGATTAATCTGCAAAATGTTTTACTGAATAAATTTTAATACGAACCAGATCAAGTGACGGAAAAGTAAATAAGAAAACGAATACATGTATGGTACGCATAGCAAAAACATATTTTGTTAAAAATAACACTTTGTTGAGGGTATAAATTCATCATGTACAAGTCAAGACGTAGTCTCTTCAATCCCACGATTGGTAGCTAATTACAGAGTAAGTCACAAATTTAGGATGGGAGATAGGCCTTCAATATGGAGTGAACCTCTCCTCAAGGATTTAACTTAATTGATCGCTTTCATGCACTGACCCTAATGGTCGTTAATACACTCGTTTACATACATATATACACTAACAACAATGCTATTAAACATTTGTCGTAGACCCTACCTACAAACGATGACAATTTCGCAGTATAAACTCAATATAAATGTTCCCTCGTTTCTCTCTTTAGTAACCATTTGCCACACTTACATTGTAACTGTTTATATTTACATGATTGATTGATCAACTGACTGGTGGTTTACGCCGTGCTTTAACTAGGGTTTTTCGATTATAGCACAACCAAGATGATAAGAGTTTCCATAATGTTTGAAAGTTAATCTGTCTCCAGTGCTACATGTAAGTAC
Organism: Mopalia ciliata; assembly: GCA_034783835.1. Lineage (NCBI taxonomy): Eukaryota > Metazoa > Mollusca > Polyplacophora > Chitonida > Mopaliidae > Mopalia > Mopalia ciliata. The sequence goes on from JAVFBW010031746.1 coordinate 9,976, forward strand.
AGATTTGTTACTCTTCAAACAAACTGCACTTAGCAAGAGGGCCTAAAATTGCCAGTTCTACCTCCCTGTTACTCCAACCAGGTCAAATCCCGGTCCGATTCACAGAAAAATGTCCCATTTTTATTAATTGGATTTATTTTTTTGTTTGTTTGATTGGTGTTTAACGTCGTAATCAAGGGTATTTCACTTATACGACGACGGATTGTCCACTTCACACTGTACACAGCCTTATTACGGTGTAAAACCGGGAAGAAACCTCGTAAAAACCACCCACACGATTGCCGGAGCCACAACATGTGACTCGCTCATATACCTGATGGTCGAAAGGCGGGTTCGAACCCGTGAACGGTAAATCGAAGCATGTTGAGTTCATGAAGCGCACTCGCTACCACTGAGCCACGGCCACATCCAAATTGGATTTGTAAATACTACTAATAGATAATCTAGTTATTTGACACCTACGGGGAAAAATAATGAGAGACAACAAAGGGAGTTAATTTGATTATAGCTCTAAGGCGTACTCAGGGCCTACTTGACAAGTGCTAGTTTAGTGGGCGCAAGAAACAAACTCTAGAAGTGAATGTCGACAAACAACCACGAAATAGGACAGTCACCGACACAAGTGAATAAGCTACCATCCTCTTACATACATACTTATTGTTGACATTAGAAATTGTTTGTTTGTTTGTTTGGTGTTTAACGTCGTACTCCAATCAAACAAACAAACAATTCCTAATGTCAACAATAAGTATGTAAGTAAGAGGGTCGAGGTGCGAGCCCTTTGTAGTAGTCATAGATTGATTGATAATGTTTTACGCTGAGCTCAAGTGTATTTCACCGACATATGCATATGGCGTATACCGACAGTTATGAACACACGGACAACTATAAAATGTGAACTGTATTGGTATATTGGGAAATAAATATTGATACTTTGATTCGGGTCAAACTTATTAGGCGGAGTGACAGCTCCATGTAGTGGACGAGCCTAGACGTTATTTGTAACAAACAATGACCAGACAGCTGAGACAGGACAATCACAAGACGTTTAACAAATATTCCACAACCGATCGCGTACTGTTGCCCTTAGCCCAGAGAGCACCAGGGCAACAAGAAGTTTCATACAGCCAAATTGTCCCTACCGAGAGGGCTTCTTCACAAGGACAAACAAAATTAATGCTTAAAACAAATAAACAAAACCATACGACAGTAATCAACAGAATCCTAAAGAAGAATTAACTGTGCAGCACGAACAATAAAAAACAGTCTCCAAAAAGTCTTGTCTCCTTGATCAAGTCGATTTCAGATAAAAGCCTTTTCGGTGTGAAAAGAAGAACTGTGATAAAAACAACCAGTTGCCAGTTGAATCCCTTAACGAATAGGATAAGATGGAGATAGGCACTCTAGGCATTCTTTTTTTCTTAAAATAATTGTCCAGATTCGTTGTACGTGACCTGACGTTGGTGTGGTGTTTAAGTAGAGGTCATGAAGTGTGTGTTTCCTTTTTGTTGTTGATTTACAGTTTCACTTATATGACGATAGTGCCTGTGCGAGGCGTATACATTTATTCCACTCAATATAGTTTCACTTATATGACGATGTTGCCTGTGTGAGGTGTATATAACATTAATTTTCAGATTTCTTTCTTCATTACAATAATTGTAATATTTTATGCCCATAGCCGCACACTGGGTTGACTGTATGAGGAATAAACAGCAAATATAGAGGGCGGGCAGTTGAGATGAAGCCGAATATGTAGAAATGACACAAGATAAATATAACCACAAAACTCACTCACTCAATAGACTGAACACAATAGCATACAAAATGCTAGTCTGGAATGTTCAGGTGTCTTTTGTTATATAATGACTGTGTGGAAAGCTTATACTGTAATCTTCAATCGTCATTTTTCAATTAATATTCCCAAGTATTGAGCAGCAATAAATTTCCGCCAAAACTATTTACCTCCAGAAATTTGGTCAATTTAGAGACGGGAGTTTTATATTTTAGACGATTTACATGTTAATGGTGATTTATCGAATAGGATTAGGAAAATATGGCATGAAAAGTCCATCATAGCGTAAAACCCCCAAATTGGCTCTGACAAGATAATAGTTATGCATATATTCTGGAGGCACCCTTTATAAATGTGGTCTATTTACTCAGAATCCGTTAGTATTGTTGCTTTCCCATTTCATAGAAATGACTTGAAAATCCCCAGCTTGCTTGCTTGAGTTTAACGTCATACCCAAGGGTATTCCACTGACTGACAGCTTATTTGTCTGTCGTACTAAATACGTTTGCAAATTGGTGGAAACCTCATAAAATAGATCTACGTGGTTGCTCAAGGTCATCCCAGGTGACTCCCTTATATACCCGCAGTTCACTGGAAACTTGAAACTGCGAGCGGTGCATTGAAGGAATATCAGTAGTCTGCCACGCTAACCACTGAGCCTAGGTTTTTAGTCCACGCAGCCTGGAACACGTGAGTGGTGCATTACCGGGGGTTCCGCAGCCCACTACACAACTTGATAAGAAATAGTGCGGTCGATTTAGAACAGGATTTCCTTTAAGATGCGAGGATATATCTTAATGAATTGAGTATTTGCCAGCTTATCAGCCCAGATTAAGCGTTGAGAGCCATTCAGAGCCGCCTAAGGAAGATAGAACGGGTAATCAATGAAAGTCATAGAGACAGTATAACCGCACAAGAAAGAAAGTGGCTAGTTCAGCAGTCCTCATAGCAGAATTGTGAGACTTAATTCTACAAAGTCAGCTATTTTTTTAACATCACTGAAAGACTAAACCTGAAATTAACTACTTAGCATCAGAACTACGAAATGAATATTGGACAGCAAGATGTAAGTAAATTTGACTTTGTTTTAAAGATGTATATTTTAATGCAAAGGGCTATCGTTAAACCTGAAGATGTATTAGTGAGAAATCTTGTTTCACGTTGTGAACATACGAGTCTTATCCTTGAAAACAGCGGAGTGATGAAACACCGTGTAGTGACTGAACACTGTAAGCGTTTGACCTTTTTGTTTAAAAAATAGCATTATTTATATCATAAACATATAAAGGCCATAAGCAGAAGGGTGATCGACTATTGTGCGAAGAAATGTTCTCACTTCCGTGTTCTGTAAATAATTCTCTGAGGTAACCTCAATGTCACATATTCCACAGTGATGATAGAATAGTACATGTCACGCGATCCCAAACCCAGCTGTGACGTTTGATGGAGGGCTAATTAGAAGGCTATTTTAACAACCTTTTTATTGGATTAAGGCAATCGCTTCAAGACCAACAAAACATTTCTACCGACAAATTCGTTAAACCCGAAGATGTATTAGTGAGAAATCTTGTTTCACGTTGTGAACATAAGAGTCTTATCCTCGAAAACAACGGAGTGATGAAACACCGTGTAGTGACTGAACACTGTAAGCGTTTGACCTTTTTGTTTAAAAAATAGCATTTCGGCGAAAAACCACTTTGCTAAAAGCCGAGAAGCTAAGTAATTGACAGTTAGAGTGACAGTGAATTCTAATCTTTATCTCCTTTTTTTTCATTTATTTCTTCTACAGACCGTCTGTAATGACATGTCTTTAAATATATTTTTTCCGTGCCTATATAGTCTGAACGCTTTTGGTTTGTTTACGCTGCCTTAAATATAATAATACAGTGTCATTGTAATAAGAACCCATTCCTGTATGTTCACAACCACGTGAGTTCCTTCATTTATTGATGATACATTCCACATTAATTGATTTTCCACTTGTATGACTACCAAACTATACACCACAGCATTTCGGTTTCGTGCTGCCACTTCATTGAGAACACCCGGGCAACAATATCACTTCGAAATTTCACCAGCACCACGATATCCGGTAGACATGTATTTACTATTTTATATTTTTGTGTTTGTTTGATTGTGGTTAACTGAAGGTTATTCTTCTTATATAATATAATGACGCTTGGCCGATGTGTGCAGAAAACCACATCTCAAACATATCGGCGTCATGTTGACATTTAGTTCTTGGAGTACCCTGGCAACAGGAATCGTCCCCAAAACCACCCGCTGGTATGTTATAAAACTTATAAACGTGGAAATAACAAATTTTTCCAACATTGCACATCGTTTCACACATTACAGCTGTTTTAGAGGGGTATTCATCATCGCTGTCATGTAAGTAAAACATCCTTGGACACGACATAAAAACCATATCAGTCAAGCACCAAGCAAAGAGAAAGAAGACAAAACATTGTCAAAGGGAATACAATTTACAGTTTGTTTGTTTGATTGGGGTTTAATGTCGTACTCAATGATATTTCACTTATATGACGACGTGCCAGCCCAATTGGTGAAGGAAACCACCCTCGACACCACTGGCAACAAACAAAGACGGGACGGGACAAATACAGGATGACAACAGGATGCAATACAGACACCACAAACAGATCGGCTTCCTGTTCCCCTTTTGCTCTGAGAGCACCAAGACAACATGAAGCTCCCTCCAATGGTCAGCCATACAGGCTTTGATTAGTAGCTATATGGCCACTGTTTTTATAGATACCACACAAACAGCTACAGTGTGAAACACCTCAAATGGCATAAGTGAACTGTTTTCCTGTTAGCATAACTCTCAAGGTAATTTTATCCAATTCAGGGTTATACTAATATTTCAACATTGGAAAAAGATATTGACAACACATTTTTGGCCAGTCTTTTATTATTGTTTGATTGGGGTTTAAGTTTTACACAGTACTTAATGTCATTTCACCTTCAATTTTTTACTATCTCAATGATAACGCTGACAACAAATGAAAACAAGACAATCCCAGAAAGCAATAAAAGAATATCACAAACAGATCAGCTTTGTGTTCCCACTTAGTTCTGAGAGCCCCAGATCACTTCCTCCCAACCTCTGGCAGGATCCATTTTAAATCCAAGACAAAATTGCAATAGGACTAAAATAAGGAACACCACTTTATTCGATACGTTGATAGCCAGTTTAAAACTCAGCGCGATGATGGGATGGATGGATGGGACAGCACAGAATTGACTCAAATGGAATGGATTGGCCGAACAAACGAACGAATGAATGAATGAATCAAAGAGCCCCATATATGTCAGTTTTAGTGAAGATGAGAGAAGTGAACTGACTCAGTGTATCCTTTTTGAGATGCTTGCATCAGGGGTGAGAAGCCCAGTTTATCCGGTGTGTCAATGTTCACATCCCTACAACAAAAATAAGATAACAATTCACAATTAATTTCAAACACACTTTATATTATACAGAAATATTATACAAATCAAATACTCTATATTTGAGAATTGAACATCGCTGTTTGTCAGCTCTTAACATTGGATGTACAACAAGAAGGAATCACAAGTTGAACATCCATTGTCAAGAACTAACAAATCATAATGTTCCTTTCTCTAAAATGCAGTATTTGTTTTGTAAAACCAAATGGATTCATTACTGTCCTTGTGACAAGTTTTATTAGCTGTAATGTTAACATTAGTGCGAGAGACTTGCATGTTAACCCTCTTATACAGGACTGGCCCCTGCATTGCAAAAGAACAATTCAATTGTGATGTGATAGACGTTTATTTTACTGAAGTCAAGAGAAGATAATTTTCACAGGGCTAATTTTGAAGTGACTAGCTTCCAGTTCATTGATATCAATGCTGACAGTTACAATTCAGAATTGATCAAACGGTATTAAATGCTGTTCGCAAAAGTTGTTTGCTTATATGATGGTCTTGTAAAAATCTAACATTAAATAGCCCTATCACTAACACATTCATATCCAGAGTTTTAGTAAACTTCACATATGACCTCATAGGGTGTCATATAGGCTGTTAACGACAGACATGTTAAACTATGGCATGCAACATGTCATCTTCAAAGGGAAAGGTTGTCCTTTATTAGGCAAATATAGCTTTAAAAGGGTAAATTTTGCTAAAAAAATAAAATGCTATGGGAAAACCATTGATTGATTGGTGTTTTATGCTGTGCTTAAGGGTATTTACTTATATCATGGCAGTGTATTTCAACAATAATTAACACAAGCACAACCAAGATGTGAAGCATTTCCATTTTGTTGGAAAGTTCATTTTTGTTGGAAAGTTAATTCCCTCCAGTGCTAAGTAAACACAGTATTGCCCAAATCGTAACAAACTGCCCTAAGCCAGAGGGCATGGGAAAACGAAATTTACAAGGTTAGATTGTGATATTGACTAAATTATCCACGTTTAAAATCGTAGATTGGCCCTCTCTGGCCATAAATGGATAAGGTTATTACATAAAGGAAGGCAACTCTATAGTATGTCCATAATTCGATATCTGCATATAAATTATAAACCTCTAGTTAATATGACCCCTTTCATAGGTCACCATTATTACCCTTACACACAAATCTGTATGTAGTTTTAATATTAGAGTTTACTGCTGAACTCTAGGCCCCAGATGCTCGAAACTGTACTTAATTTTATCCTATATAATATGACATCACCCTATTAAGTTGTAGGTCTATCTCTAATACTCTATTAGCAATTTAATCTGGCGTTGGGGTCTAATACTCTTCGTGCATCTGAACCCTGGATTTTTGAATGATTTTGTATTATCAGCAGAAACTATACCAAATATTTGAGACCCACAGGAAAACCCAGTCTAATATGTATTTTGTGATAATAAAAACTATTGAGGTTAATCTAAGTTGGATGTGAGTCTCACCCTGTATCCAGTATTCTCTGTAACTCAATGACATCTTCCCTGTTAACTGCCCGATGGAGGTGTTCACCCGACAATGGCTCCTCTAAAATCATATAAACAAGATTAAATTTGCTAAATGAATACCGATTCATTATCATTTTCAAGTTTTTTGCGTGAAAACTATCTCAAAAGAATGACACTGTATGACTATGTGTAAACAGAGTACGGATTAACAGTTGAAAATTTTGCTCACAACGATATGTTCGGTCCAAAAGGCCATTATATCTGGTGTGTTTGTAACTTGGTTACATCATGGTTTAATGTCATACTCAAGGGTATTTTGCTGCTATGGCGACCGATTGTCCACTTTTCCTTGTCTAATAACAGAAGAAAACCGGAGGGAAACTTAGTAAATACCACCCCCTGATTTGTCAGAGCCAAATCGTGTTACTCACTTCAAAATATACCTGATGGGGGACAGAGAGACTCAATCCCAGAAACTGTACATCAAAGTAAAATTAGTAAGTTGAGGCTTGCAAATTGTCAATTCTCTGAATTAATCTGATGAATATGATTGTAGGGACTAAAGAATCATTGTGAATTTCACATTCTACACACCTGCCTACTCTAAAACAAATTTATGTGTAAAGACATTTCTTTTTAATAGTATTTTTTTATGTGTATTTTTTATGATAAAGCATAGCATAGAATTTTAATTTCTGTGAGTATTTAAATTGCCTATTGGTGTACTCAACATAAATCAATATGTACAGAATATTCAAGGTAGACAGGTATGCACTCTGGAAGCACTGATAACATGATTAAGTAGTACTTACTGGTGGTGGAGACTGTCGTCACAGCACTCCATTCACTATTGCACAGATCATTCATGAATCTCATTCTATATTTATACTCAGTTGTAGGTTCCAGACTGCTTACTACTGTCCGCTTGCCATACCCTCTACAAAGAAAGATTAAAAGCAATACATTTAGTTAAAATAATGCTACATCACTGCACTATTTTCTTTTTTTCTGTGGTTTTTTTTTTTTTGTATAATTAAATTACAAATAATTGTTAATTTGTTACAGAAATGTAATTTGAAAAGGACACACATTTCTAAATAACTGTTCAAATAATATGTATCAGGAAATATCTATTCAGGAAGTTCAAAATCTCATTGGAATTTAAAAAGGTCACGATTGCCCATAACAAGGTTGTATTACAAAATTCTGATTGCAGCAACTTAATGAAGTATTTAAATTTGTTACTTAGAAATAGACTTTAAAAGAAACCTTACTTAGATATTTTAACACATTTAAACTTTCATTATTCAATTGTGTTTTTATGCATTCAGTTAACTTCCAAATTAATTTACATGGTATGGAAGAGTGAGCTCACTCAAGCAAATTACTTCTTTCAATCATGTGATATCGCATTACCTAAGGGAAGGTTTAGGTTAACCTAAAGCCTTACGGTTTATAAATAAAATTATACGGTAATCAAGCGTAAGATCACATACACACTGTATCAATATAATTAATGTAAAGCCAAGAACTACATGAAAATATGAAAATATGGTAACAGTAACATATATATAAGTATACATCAAAAGATCAACATACAGGTTTTATCAAAACCAAACTGTCTTTTTTTATTAAAAAAAATGATATTA
>JAVFBW010031857.1:0-18360 GCA_034783835.1 Mopalia ciliata
CCTGTTTTTAACTTGGACTGCTTTGACTAAATTTTGGCCTGCTTTTGGCAATTTGCAGGCCTCCATTTCGAGCCCTGATTATGAACCAGCGTATAGGGTACTGTCAGGATGGGCTACTGTAAGCTGATCGCTGGTTATACGAGCGTAAGACTATGTAAGCATTACAGCGTTTGTTTCATTGGGGAAAATTACCTGATGTAGACTACAAATAAAAAAAACAGAATAAGCACAGTGGTGGTGGTGTTAAATAATGTTAAGTGCAGTTTGGCTCTCTCGAAGAGACTTTGATCTATGACTACCACATTTTGTTATTATAATGAACATTTTTATTATGATGTGTCTTTTCAGTACTGTCGTCATCAGAACCGTAAGATGTTACAAGATCTTCTTTACCAGGAAGATAACCAGTTAGAAATGGCCAACTGTAAACTTATTGACAGTTTTGATGAAGACGTAAGTCAGAAACAGTTTCTCACCAATTTACAGATAATAAAAGTGTTAACCATTCAGAATACTGTCATCATATAAGTGAAATACTCTTGAGTATGACATTAAACCCGAATCAAACAAACAAATCAATCTGAATTTCAGATGAAGATAGAAAGATTCTTGGTGATATATATGTCATTTCATTTTGCCCCTCTTTAAAACCGTTTCATGATATGTAGCATCAATTTTAATTTATTTACTGTGAAACTGTGTGGATTGGGACATCCAGGCTAAATATTGCACCTTGCTTGCCCATAGTTACAAGCCTAGATGGTTTAGTTTAATTCATCCTGTGAATGGTATATATTTTATTTACTGTGGTCAATATGACTGTTTAAAGTGCTTGACATCTTGCTCAATTTAAAAAGGCCAAGCTGGTTAGAGATTCAGTGAAAATGGGTGAAAAATTCTTGTGTTTAACTGAAATTAAGTTTCCTGTAGAGAATGAGTGGGTGTTTGGGAGGGAGTTGTCCATTGTCCTGGTGCTCTTGTAACTACGTAGGCCAGCCTCCATGGCTCAGGGGCAGTGTTTACTCTTTCTAATCCTACTCCAATTTAATGTTCTCTTGTTGACCATCAGGTATAAGAGTGACAAAATGTGGCTCAGGCAATCGCAGGGGCGGTTTTTATGAGGTTTCTTCCCCCTTTTGCACCGTAATAAAGGCTAATCAAACAAACAATCTTGGAACTATAGGTCTGAGAAAAGCGGCTGCTTTCTGTTGCCCTGGTGTTCGTAGAGCTAAAGGGGAACGGGAAACAGATTTGTTTGTGATGTTCTATATTTGTGTCTGTTGTCATATAAGTGAAATACCCTTGAGTACGACATTAAACACCAATCAAACAAACAAACAAATCTATTTTTCTGTTCACCTAAATCTGTTTTTTCAGAGACTTGATGGTAAATTGTTATGCCTAATTTCTGCTCAGGAGAGCTATACAAGAGCTAAAAACGAATTTGCAGCCAAGGTAAGAAATCTGCATAATATTCTTTTAAAGACTAACAATTATGTTTAAGGCTGCTATGGACATATAAAGCCAACTTTTAACCTTTTTAAGAAGCCCTCTGGCCGAAGCAGTTTATTTGGAGCATTACAATAGTGTATTTACTTAGCTCTGATTTCTTTTCCAACATTGCAAAACACTTCATATGAATGTGCTAGTCTGAATTACTGTTGAAATTATGCCATAAAGGTGAAAATACCTTTGACCACAACTAAAACATGTCATGGCAAACAGAAGTAGAGAAGGTTATTGTTTCACTGCTCTGATTCCTGTAACTCACATTATATTTTGGACAAACTGGGGAGCAGATTATGTTGTCCATTCACTACCTTGTTTCTGTTCTATAAAATGTTAACAGCAAACTGGGGAGCAGATTATGTTGTCCATTCACTACCTTGTTTCCAATCTATGAAATGTTAACAGCAAACTGAGGAGCAGATTATTTTGTCCATTCACTACCTTGTTTCCAGCCCCATGAGGGAGTGGGTGGGCCATGGCCCTGCAGAATACTTCCTCAGTTTCCTCAGTCGATTGTAAGAGGCGAGAAAAGAGGTTGCTTTCTGTTGCCCTGCTGTTCAAACAATCAAAAAAACAAACATTGTTTCCAATCTATGAAGTGTTAACAGCAACCTGCAGAGCAAATATCACTATTATATTTCCATACCATGACATATTACCAGCAAACTTGGGAGCAGATATCTAAATTTACTTCCAATTTATGGCATGCTCACAGCAAACTGGGAAGCATATATCACTACTTTGTTTCCAATCTTTGTCATTACATTTCCAGCAAACTGAGGACCAGATAAAGTTGTTACGTCACCAGAGGCGACTAGAAGAGGAATTAAACCAGCAGTTTGTGGATCTATCATTACATCAAACTATATACAGACTAATTATGAGCAATCAAAATAAACAGGCAGAGAGTTTAAGGAAAGACTTTAAGTTGCCAGATAGGAGGTGAGTGCTTGTTTACTGATATGGTCAGTGCTTTGGAATAAGTCTGCCTAACATCACCGGACAACCAAAAGAAATTCTGTCCTCTTTAAGTCATGATCTATCTGCCAAACAGCAAGCATAAATTTAAAAGCAAAACATAACATGTTCCAATAGCAGAAAGCCATAAAGTACCAGGTAAATTCGGATGATATCAGGCATTGTCTGAGCCGGGTCTTAATTCATGTTTAATTTCTCAGTACCAGTCCGGATTTGTTTCTCTACCATTCATGCCCATTGACTCTCGGCACTAAAAAATAGTTTAATGTTAAGTCAGTCATATCATTCTGATGACTACACCGTGTTTGTTCTTTACTTTGATCTTCCTGAGGGGAGTCCTGATATTTCCACAGGTTCTGTATCATACCATGCCATGAATAGTGCCCAACAGTGCTCAGACAGAGATTAGTGTGATCTTCCAAGAAAGCTGTTTGTTTCACCAGTACGAAGTGGTGGTGCCGTAAGCCCACGGGACTATTTTATGCGAATTGTCAGTCCAGGCAATGTATAGAAATAGGACAGGGGGTGTAACTTATATTCTGCTTCCACTTACACGCTCAACTTTACACTTGAATATAAACTTAATAAAATAATTCTGCCAACAAAAAAAACTACTTTATTTTTTACTATTTTCTGCTTTTACTTTCTACTTTATTACTCACCCAATATACTGCATCTTCTGCAACATATACAGTTTTTAGGAATAACTCACATTTTTCAAATTCATACCAGAAGGTCATAACAATGGACCCTTACCACATTGGCTTGCCTGAAGAACACGACGTGCCTCACTTTGGTATCAAATATAGTCTAACCAAAACAAACCCACACTGACCTCTTTCGGCTGGATCCGCACAGAGACAAGTGTGAGCCTGTGAGTGGAAGCCGAATACGAGCTACAACCCCTGTCCTTTTTATATACATTGCCTAGACTGACAGTTCGCATAAAAGAGTCCCTGCGAGATTGCCCCTTATCAACATAGTAGAGAGAAATCCGTTTGTACTTGTAGATATTGGTGGTTAAGGATATCAGCTCTAGCGGAGGCTGGCGATTGGCTTGAACTGGAAAAGTTTTCACGGACCAAGAAATCACCTATTGGACTAGAGGTATGGAAAAACTCAATTCAAACAGTAACATGAATGTGAAGCAGCTTATATCAGGATGACTCTTTGCCTGTGAGATTTATTCCAGAGATCTCATTCCTTTTTGTATGTCTAATGATTTTCAATGGTATGAAAAGCCAAGTATCTCGGAAAATATTATTTACTTTTGGCAAAAATTTGGCTTGTAAGACTGTAAATATTAAGTAAGTAGCTTTCAATATCACAATCATATTCATTCTGAGTGACACACATCAGTCATTTTTCCATGTATTTATTAACAGATAGAAGAACTTTGGTATTTACCTTTCACAATTTTTTTTTTTTTTTTATGTTATTCCTCGCCTAACAGCCCTTTGTTGAAGTTAGTTTGAAATTTGGAAATCGTTTTGAGGCAATGAAGTACATTCCTAAACTACCTCCTGACAGTAGAGCCAAATGTTATGTCAAGTGCGAGTAAGTACTAAATTGTGTTTGTTTTTTTTATGCTTCACCATCTTCAACCACTACAGGCCCGCGGCCGTGGCTCAGTGGTAGCGAGTGCCCTTCCTGAACTGAACATGCTTTGAATTGTTCACTGGTTTGAGTCCGCCTTTCGAACATCAGGTATATGAGCCAGTCACATGTTGTGGCTCCGGCAATCATGGGGGTGGTTTTTACAAGGTTTCCTTCTGGTTTCCACCGTAATAAGGCTGTTTACAGTGTGAACTGTACAATCCGTTGTCATATAAGTGAAAGATTAATTAAGGAAATTTAACATTATAAAGATATGAATGAGCAAATAAATGAACAAAGAATTGTATTATTTTATATCCTTATTTTTATTCTTTTAATATTTTATTTTTTTTGTAGTAAGCTTCCGCAGGCAGCTGATTCTGCTATTGAACAACGTAATGAAAGTGACATGAAATTTGTTTTATCAAAGTGTGGCCCAATGGACAGGCAAACTGCAGACAAATTAAAGGAGGCTTTGGCTGGCAAGAAGTGAGATCCAGAAAGGAGAAGATTCGGTGGCTGAGGATTTAACAATCAATGGTTTTGTTTGTAAAGAATTGGGAGTTCAGTCCAGGTCTACATGAACAGAGGATTTGTGTAGAACAAACCAATGAGTCATGCTCAAATGGGATAGACATGCTGTGTGAAGATTTAAGCTCCAGGAGTGAATCTAAATTGTGTGAAACATTCCAGACCTTTATTATCCAGTGATTACATTGACTTTTTTTATTAAAAGTGTTTGCTACAATATTTAGCAGCCACACTTCTGGTAAAACGACAATTTCTAAGTATAGCCTGGATGTAAGCACTAAATCTTAGGGACCTCAGCAATGTCAAGATATATAATCTTATACTGTGTGTTATAAGTGATTTCCTAAGAGATGAGGAAATCAAACCAGGTTAAGTCTGACTTTTAATGACAAAATAGCTGAAATCAGTTTATATTATTGGTGTTATAAAACAAATCAAGGCTGAAGCATTGTGATAACCTTTCACATTTAATTGGTGAGTTTCAGCTCACATTTCTGATTAAAATCCAGTCAAATCCAAAATGGAAATTTAATGAATGCATTAGGATGGTTAAATGAATGTCTCTGTATTAGACAACAAGTAAGATTCCCACAGTGAAATGATCAATGTATGCATAATGTTGTAATACATGAAACTATTTTAACATAAATTTATGATAATAAACAGGTAGTGTAATTCCAAACACATGAGAACTTCATGTTTATTTGATGTTTTAGCACCTTATATTGTCACCTCCAGGGCTGCAGCTATGACAGAGTAAAGGTGTCAAACGTCAAGTTAACAGAAAATTTCTCTATATATGGAACTATACTACCTCCCTTGCCATCTTCTTATGTATTATAAAATTATGTCTTGCTTCACTTTGGGCTTCAAAATGTCATCTATGTTTTAATTTTTTATAACCATATCAGTGATTCGCAATGCTCTGCATTAAGAGGAATTACAGACCATCGTGGACCTGCAGAAAATTTTGCTAGCAAGTACCTGCTGTAAACTAGTACTTCACTTGAACAATATAGAATTTGTTTTACCCACAAGGCTGCCAAGAGAATTTTTGGGACTCAGGACAAAAGGAAACTTGAACAGATATCCATTTATTTATGGAGGGAAATACTTTTCAGGTGAATCTGTTCTGTACAGCTTACACTGTCTTAGGTAGTCCTGGTTAATATATTCATTAAAGTTTATATTGTGGGCAAGAATCCTGTGGAAAACTGTATAATCTTCTAGGTGAAGCTGAGCACCTCAGCTCTATCATACCATGTATACACTGATGGGAGCTGATGTACACACAGTAGGGAGCTCCTACAAATTGATTTTACTATGAATGGTGCATTATTGTCCAATGCTACATGTGTAAACAGTATGTACATTGAAAGTTGTATAAATCATAAAATAAGATAATGTCCTAGTTTTTTTTTATGTAAATACAAAAGGATTATTGTACATTAAAAGCTTGTATATGTTATTAACCAAAAGCCATAAACATATGAATATTGGTGTGCTTGGTATTTTATCAATTCTTTTAATGAGGTAAACAAAAACCACAGCGGAAATCACTGCTACAAATGTTTCATCTGGAATCAGGTGAACCACAATATAGGGAACAGTTCTGTTGTACTTGGGATTGACAAATGAGCTCGCCCAGACTTGCATAAAACTAAGATTTCCTGTGTTTTTTAAGTTTATAGTTCATTGTACAGTCACATATGTGCCATACTTGTACTTAATAACATATCTCTATTCTTGGCCTCCTTGACAGCCTAGTACTCAATATGGCATGATTTGTGGTGAATAATGCCTCAGACTTATCAATCTGTTGATATAGTTAGTGAAAAATGCTTTAGAGACCAATCATTTGTTGACAGTGGGTGAAAAATGCTTTAGACCAATCAATCTGTTGATAGTTGAACAGATGGGTTGCATCGGTAGTTGGGAATAATGCTTAAGCAGGCCTGTGCTGTAATCTTTTCTGTCATAACTGTAAAATCGGTCCTCTTAAATATTGTGACTATGAGATAACCTTACAGTTACATTTTCCCCTGGTTTGCTGATTTTTAAATACATAAAGGTGCCTTTGCTTTAAAATAAATTCTTCATTGACCTAGTACTTAATATGGCAAAATCAGTAGCAAGATCAAATTTAGACGAAGACTGCAACCAATTTGGGAAACCTATAACCATTTGTATAACCCCATGTGGAGACCCCATTATATCCATTCTTCCCAACAGCACAGGCCTGCTTTAGAGACCAACCAATCTGTTGACAGTTAGAGAATTATGTTTCAGTGACCGATCAATCTGTTGATAGTTGGTGAATTATGCTTCAGTGACCAATCAATCTGTTGACAGTTGGTGAATTATGCTTCAGCGACCAATCAATCTGTTGACAGTTTGTGAATTATGCTTCAGCGACCAATCAAGCTGTTGACAGTTGGTGAATTATGCTTCAGCGACCAATCAATCTGTTGACAGTCAATAATGCTTCAGCAACCAATCAAGCTGTTGACAGTTTGTGAATTATGCTTCAGCAACCAATCAAGCTGTTGACAGTTTGTGAATTATGCTTCAGCGACCAATCAATCTTTTGACAGTTGGGGAATAATGCTTCAGCGACCTGTCAAGCTGTTGACATTTGGTGAATAATGCTTCAGTGATCAATCAAGCTGTTGACAGTTGGTGAATTATGCTTCAGTGACCAACCAATCTGTTGACCGTTCGTGAATTATGCTTCAGCGACCAAACAATCTTTTGACAGTTGGGGAATAATGCTTCAGCGACCAGTCAAGCTGTTGACATTTGGTGAATAATGCTTCAGTGATCAATCAATCTGTTGACATTTGGTGAATAATGCTTCAGCGACCAATCAATCTTTTGACATTTGGTGAATTATGCTTCAGTGACCAAACAATTTGTTGATAGTTGGTGAACTATGTTTCAGCGACCAATCAATCTGTTGACAGTCAAAAATGCTTCAGCAACCAATCAAGCAGTTGACAGTTTGTGAATTATGCTTCAGCAACCAGTCAAGCTGTTGACAGTTTGTGAATAATGCTTCAGTGACCAATCGATCCGTTGACAGTTTCGGAATAATGCTTCAGCGACCAGTCAAGCTGTTGACAGTTGGTGAATAATGCTTCAGCGACCAATCAATCTGTTGACAGTTAGTGAATTATGCTTTAGCGACCAATCAAGCTGTTGACAGTTGGTGAATAATGTTTCAGTGACCAACCAATCTGTTAACAGTTGGTGAATAATGCTTTAGAAGTGACCAATCAATCTGTTGACAGTTGGTGAATAATGATTCAGTGACCAATCAATCTGTTGACAGTTGGTGAATAACACTTCAAATACCGACCAATCAATCTTTAGACAGTTGGTGAATACCGCTTTCATGACCAATCAATCTGTTGACAGTTTGGGAATAATGCTTCTGCAATGAATCAATATGTCGACAGTTGGCTTGTTTCATAGGAAATTCAACTTGGATCCTGGTTTTAGGTTTTCTGCCTCTGAGATTTTTATTGACCAAAGGGGAAAAAAGAAAATCCATTCATTACAAACATGCTGTCATATAAGCACTTCAGCTGGTATATTTGGGTCAGCTCTTGTCTTAGTCACGTTCTGGAGTATAAAACCGAATGATTTTGAATATTGATGTATGTCTGTGTAAATATACTGGAGAGAAACACACCAGAACTCCAACTGTACTCAGAAAGATATAAGGCATACTATATTAGGAATGTAAAGGCTTCAAGGGATATAAGAATCCTTTACAATCCGCCAAATTGATGATTCTAAACACATATACTACTAGAAGACTAACTTAGTGTCTTTTCTGTGAGGAATCTTGATTTATTTTGAGTGTAAAGCACCCCATTCGGACACAAGAGACAACGTTTAAGGCGTATATAGAACGGTCCTATAGCACATAAAGTGTTGGGGAAGTCTGGTATTGGTGGAATGAATATAAGTTACAAGTAGTGTCCAGACAGTTGAGTGTTGACTAGACGGATGAAATTATCTCCGTGGCCAGACTAATCCTCCGAGACGTGGCCTGAAGAGATTTACCGAGATCGTATTCCACCACCAACACCGTTGTCCGTTCGTCCAGATCTGGCGATTAATTTGTCGGTAACATGACCGTTGTTGAGGTAAGATTTATGGGAATATGACCATAGTCTTAATGGGGATAAAATATGAAGATATAACCGTTATGAGAATGCAATATGAGGATATAATCATTATCGTAATGGGAGATTCAACCCATTTTCATAAATGGAAATATTACTACAGGACTTTAAACGTAAACTTAATAATTTAGGGATGTGCAAAGAGAAACTTCGCGTTTTCTTCTGTAAAACATTTGCAAATCAAAATCATTAAATGTTAGTTTTATTCATTTTTGGAGCATCCATTACTGTTAGTTCTTTATAGCCTTATCAACTTGGGAAAAGATGTTAATCTCTGAAAAGCACGTTTGGATATATTTATATATATATATTTGTCCGGTCTCTTATGACATTACATTTATATTCCTACTGAAAAAAGCCATATTGATGCCAGTGTGTATTGTATGGAACGGCTGTAGACAAATCGTCTGTTCCGGGACTCCGCTGCTGTTGACTTTATACTAGTTATGGAAGGATCTAGACGATTTGTGCTGACTGGAGAATATTTAATTTCGTTCCTAGTCTCATCCTAAGATTGTATTCAACGTCAGCTGTGTGGACTTATCGTTAAGGATTTCATTTCGACCATTCTCACACAAAAGTAATAAAGCTACCATCTCACAATAGGGGCGTAGTTGTGCCGTTTTTCTGCCAGGTGCTCTGTGCTACCAAAATAATGCAATGACTATATGTGGAAAAAGCTTGGTGTTGGAAAGGTCAGTATGTGCACTTCCTTGCCCTAACTCAGAACCGTTCAATAGCGTTTCAGTTAACCTGATATGTGCGGCCAGGCTTGGGGTTTTTTTTTGTTTTTGTTTTTTTTGTTACAGATTTGAGCAGATAAGACTGTATAAAGTATAGTATTAAACAACTCCGAAGAAAGATAATGAATTCATTTTGACTCGACGTTTTGGTTATTGCCTTTCCTCGGTGTTGTTACTATACTTTACTATGTTAAACTCCTCCGTGGTAGTCATAATAAGACTGTATAAAGTTTGCCAAATATTGGTCGATACACTTCCTCCAGATCTACAAGTATGATACCGGCCAATACCAGATAGTCGGGGGATATGGATATCTGTAGGTTAGTGTTTCCCTGGGCTTAAGATTGTATGGTTATGTAACAGGAGCCTCTATGAGGTAAACTTAAGTAACATTTTGGTTTTTAAACACAGTGATCTGGGTTTGTCGTCGTTCAGTTGTTCTTTATCGTAAGTACTTTATAAACTAGACTACTACATTTGGGCCAGCTATATCGGCCACCAAAGTGCTGTATCTTTAACTGCCTTCCACGCGATTTTATTGTGTAATTTCTTTGCTTTGTGTTCAATGATATTGACATGGTGTGATATTAACGTTGTTATTATGTTACGTGATATTTTATCGCGTTTAAAAGGTGGGTTGAGAGGATATAATTCACATCCATGGTTATACAACATTTCACATCGTAATGGTTGTTCTGACAATTTTACTATCCTGGCATCATATATCATATTGTTTATATCACTTTGATTTTTTTATTATACATTCTACGGCAGTCTCTCAATCGACAAGCGACTAAATACATGAGGAGGTTCAGTTCGGTTGTTATATGTGTAGAAGACCCGTTCGTTAACTGTCTGTCTAGTATGTCTGAATTCTCTTGTTTTTTGTTGTACACAGTTTTGACAATGCAGTAAGGACATTATACTTGCTCCCGCATGTCATTGATGTAAGTTTGATGATTTTCCAGCTAATGTGTTTCAGAAAATACCTAGTGAGTTTTAATGCTATTTTGAGGCAACGACTTCGAGACGTTTGAATACTCAGAAGATCTAATACTGTGTTAAGCGTATGGAGGTGGACATCTAAATATAACATTCATAGATCTTTGATTATTTCAATGATGCGTGGACTTGTAACGTTCATAAGTAACCGGTAGAAGTGGGCAGTTATTTGAGATATACATGCACAATGGAAATAGTTTATAATTGTGTTCTAAAACAATTAAACAATGTGCCCGTGTTACTACTAAATAGTAATAAAATGTAGAGAATCTGTGATCGGGCCAGGTGTAGTGGAGCAGTTGAAACGGTACCTGAACCAACCTAACTAATCAATACAGATCAATACACCAATTCAGGTAATTTCTAAAGAGGTTGATTTAGATCGGGTCACCATAGTTCGATTCGTCTAATTACATCGTTTAATGGCCACCAATTGTCATATTTGTGTATTGGGTGTGGATAGACCTTACAAACCGTCTATGCACGATGTTTTATTTTGCACATACATTGTGTGCATTGTGTAAGCAACCCTGTCTACACGAATCAGTCGTCTTTACAAAGGCCTCATTATTTCAACCAAACAGTTGGTAAACTTTGTTCGATTACCATCGATATTCCTTTTTCTAATTTTTTTTTATATTCTATCAATTATCCACAGTCTGTTAGGTTTGTCTTATCTTCTGTTCAACAGAACTGGCTGTCTGCTTAAGGCTTTCAACTAATGTTAATATAGACTAAAGGGAAACGGTATTCTATTCATCAAACGTAAAGTCGAGGAGCATCAATGGAGCCTGAAAAGTTTCTACGGACACATTTTGCTTTAAATGTACATGGGTTGAGCGATTTAATCAGTCCTCTTTACACAGGTCACCTTAAAGGTATACTCTATTTCCAGCAAGGTCTCTAGCTACATTGGCTGGTTAATCCAGCGGCTTGATTGATTAGCTAATTACCATCTGGCCCTGTAAAGAGCGCTATCAAATTACCTGTTCTATGGTTACAACCTATGTTGACTTCGCCTTGAGATTTTATTCCACCTGATTATTAACACGGACCAGAGTCACATTTCAATTCTGTCACATATAGGTAGGCCTACTGACTTTACATCCCGGTGTTTGGAGAACAATCGTGCACGGACAGCTTTCTTTGGAAATTACAATATTAATGTCGTGTCAGTGTTTAGCTTGTTCCTTTGGCCTAGCTCGGAGCGCCCACATGGTGTCTGGCAATGTTGAAGAATGTAGAACCATTGAGTGACAAAGCCGTGTTACACATGGATAGTGGAGAAATAGTCAAATATTAACAAGACAAGTACACCTATAGGCTGTGACATAAATATAGCTACATCAGCTGTGGATTTGTAACTTTTAACGGTTGGTAATACAGATACGATTATATGTACTAAACCGGGACATAATAGCAATTTACATGTACGTAGTAGTGAAAACAATTGTCTCCTTTCAACTGAAACAGGATGATTGATTTAGCCAAGACCATTTTTTTTTCCGGACAACAGGTTTGCCGAATTACAAGAGGTAGTGGTGAAAGTGGTAGATTTTATCGAGACTAGCTTTATATAGGTCATGACGATGGCGAGAGGGGAAATTCATCATATTCCTTGAAATCTGAGCGCTTATCCCTTCAAACTGATATCAAAACTGGCCTCTGTGACATTGAAGTGTGGTTAATGAGTGTTTCAAGCCTTGACGAAAATTGACATTTGAAGGTCACTCGATCATCTTCAGTCCGATATCAAGTTGCCCTAGCATTAACGATAATGACAGCAGGGACATCACTCACGGTGGCCACTCTATTAAGGGCCGTGGATAAACAGAATCGTGTTGACCAGGTATGTAATTATAAAACTCGTGTGTGATTACAGGTGTAAGTTATGGTGGAACCTTTAGATCTTGCCCAGGTACGCCACGACCAAAGGCGGACAGCTGCTCTCCTGGGTCAATGTTCATGTCTTCCTCCTATAGGAAAAGTAAGTTTCCTTCCTTGTCTGACAAGATATTTAAATCCATATTAAAGATAAAAGCCTAATAAAAATGTATAAATCGGCATACATGAATCTTAAGCAACGTCTTTAAACAATTGTATTGACACAGCTTAAGGTCTTGTTGGACCCCTTTGGCTCCAAATGAACCCCCAAAAAATTATCACTTGGATAAAAAGTTAAGTATTCAAACTATATGTTGGTGAAACACATAATTCGAAATTCTAATTACAAACAGTTAAAATGTGAGCCTATAATTTAGTTTTCCCATGATCATATCACAGTGTCAAAATTTAATTGCCTGCCTGGTTGGTTGGTTATTTGGTTTAATCCTTTAATTGCCTATTTCTGGCACTTCAGTATTAAGCAGGCCCAACATTTTCCATGGCATATTTCTGGAAAACTATTTATGTTATAGAATCTTCAAATTTGTATCATTTATAAAGAGCACAATGCAATCTAGTAAGGGGTACCTAATTTTTTACAGGTTCGTCCTTGATTTTTTAAAATGTTTTCTGAAAGTTTTATTTTACATTTTTATAAAACTTTCCAAATTGGGATAGACAAAAAATCCACTTGGATATTCTAATGAAAAAAAGTTTAAAATGAGGCACGGTATACTAGTTCAAGGACTATTTTACCAGGTCAACTAATCTATTGAATCTTATCGTTATTGTACTTCGAGAAATAAACCTTGAAAAATGCAGTAATTTTTTCTGCTGCCATTTACTCATTTTGCAATAGTTTTAGGAATAATACTTGGATTTTCACAACATGTACACATGTATAATCCTGAGAATTCAAACTTTCCAGTAATATATACATATATATGATTTAGAGTTAACTCTTCTACATTATATACTAAATACAACAGGTATTCTGAGAATCGACCAAGGGGTCCAGCAAGACTTAAAACTTTGATTTCAAACAATGTCTTAACTGCCGATTCAAATATATTTTCTTTTGGTTCTATTCAACGTGATTTATCGCTTTTAATGTAATCTATCAAAACATGCCATGAAGTTGCAATGCATACAAAGTGAAATTATTGTGAGATCGTTTGTAAAGCGAAATTATAATCACTTTAAATTAAATTATACATGGCTTAAGATACCAGTGAAACCGAAATCTAACGATTTGTCTTTTTAACTGTTTTACAGTATGGTGGACACCATTCTTACCTTCCTATTAGTTATTGGGGTAAACCAAGAGATGTTAAACTAAATCCAAGACCTAATGTTTCTTTTATTCGGACTGTACTTAATGATGAGCGGTTTTCGCTTCCGAACATTGACAACAAGTTACCGCAGAAAAATAGGGGCAGTAAAAGCAAGTTGGCCTTAAGTTCTCAGAGTGCAGACAAAGAACTGTCACTGGCTCATGTTCAACGGAAGCGTGATTCCAGACTATTAAACAGAAGCATTCCAGCATCTCGCCTCATAGGTGACCCAACATTAGACATAAGGTTAGATAGTCCTGGCAGAACGGTCCGCCACCAATCTGACCGTCTTCCACATATATGTGAGGCTCCATCTGTGTACAACCCCGACTCCAAACAGACCTGGAAGCACGATGGCGAGCTGGAGGAAGTTCAGCCTAACAAATTTTTAGAAAGACTGACTGTTCATGTTCCAGGCCAGGATGGTTCACACGGACACTCAATTGTTCAAAAACTATCCTCGTCTGGAGAGGTGCTGCCTCCACTCGTGTCAATCCACAGCTCAGTGTCCACCACGAACCATCGTCTGTCTGACAACAGCCACTTCCCTTACCATCACATCAAATCAGACGAGAGACCTAATTTACCCCATTCCGATTCCACACTTTCATGCACTGGTGGCGCTATTCTTAGAGATCAATCTCCGCCGTACAATATCCGGTCAATAGGTCACATGAGACCAAACGGAACCACGGACTCTCTTCTGAACACTTTCGATAGTGGATCAACTAATAATAGTCTTAACATTGGTCTGTTTCAATCCCATGCAGCCTCTAATGTTTCCAAACGAAGTAGTAAATTGGTTGGATATAAAACTCAAGCAACAAGACCTGATTTAGACTCTTCCAATGGAGTTGATGTGAGCGTTTCTATGGATGACATCGCTGCTTATCCAGTGTACAGTGATATCAGTTCATCTGTTGGTTCTATTCTAGATTTCAATCCGGCAAGTAACCCCAGCGCATCGTTTGATGGCAGTTTTGGTCTCGTTGATACACTCCTTCAAGATTCCCCCAAACTATCGCCATTAGCAACCGAAGATAACCTGATGTTGATGAATCAAACATATATCAAGGGACAAAGGCCTCAGAAAGTAAAACTCCAAAAAGTGTTTGACCAGGGGGTAAATATACATCGCCGTGCGTATCTGGCTGCGTTATCAGTGGCTAGATCTCATCAGCTCCCCAATGACTCCAGGCAGTTCGGAAAGCGAATATCTCGTCCTTTTCAATTCTCATATTTTGAGCATGTTCCTCACCAGAGACCATGTCGGTGTAGGGAATGTATAGAGAGGATGGTAAACAACGCCATCATACCAAAGAAAAAGAAAAAACTGTCCCCTATGAAAAGCATATTTGGTTCAGTAAAAGTGGAAGATTATTATTTCTGATCTTCAATGTTTTAATAAAGCCTCAGTCTAAGGGCAGTTTGCTTGAAGATTAGCAATGCTGCATTTACTTAGCACAGGAGGAAAATGAACTTTCCAACATCTTGGTTGTGCCAGTTGGAGTTCACCGCGGTCATATAAGTGGAATACCGCATAGCACAGCGTAAAACACCAATCAATCAATCAACCAATCAATCATTGTTGTAAGAAGACACATAAATCGACTTTTATAACAATTTGTGTCCATTCTCGATTTATAAATAAAAAATTATAGGTGATAAGATATATTATGTTCACGTATTTAATTTTGTCATCTGTTTGTTTTAACATCTGCCCATAAACATGGAAGGGGAAATGTCAAAATGTCCGACAAATAAGAAAAAATATAAAAGGATATTTTATTATTATTTTCAAAATGTTGATATACATGGTATGTTATAGATCGCAATATCTGTATAAATGTCAAAGTAATAATAACGGTATAGCCCAAGCCATTCACAACATTATTTCAATAGTTATAGATTTTAGCAGAAGTCTATACTTGATAGACTTCTGGTTTTAGTAATATACGTGTTGCAAGAGTATGAATTGCATATATTTATAATATTTAATGTTCATTAAAGATCTTATATTGTCTATGTTTCGTCCAAATATAACAATTGACTTTTGAAATTGGCCTTTACGTTTTAACGAAAATTGTACATGTAATGTCATTAATTGATGTTTAGCGTCGCACTGGAAGTTATTTCACTTATATATATATATAACGAGCTTATCTTGACGGCAGCTAAGGGAGACTTGCTAAATAAATCCCGTAAAAACCGCCAAGATCAAGGGTGTTCTGCTGGGTGATTGGAGGGAGTTTCCCATTGGCCTGATTCCCCAAAGCTAATTTTCAACACAGAGACGATCGGTTTGTGTTAAAATAAAACTCAGTAATTTATGGGGTTTATTCGAAGCCGGTGAAATCTACGCGTCTCTAAAGATAGATTCCAATTTGAGTAGTAAGATATAATACGGCATGATCCCTGCTTATTCCTTTATTCCACTAAATCTGTTGACATATAACTTTGAAACGTAGACATGTTCACACCAGAGTACAAAATATCTTGTTTATGGAAGACAATTAAGGCCATGCATGTCGCGAAGCTAGATGGCCTCTATCGTATTCCATACTTAGCTGTCAACTGGGAAAATATTACTCTTTTGATGGACTTCATTAAACGAGGCACCAAAAGCTTGTCACACAAAGAGTTTAAGAGCACTACTGACATCGAAAATTATGAGTTGTCATGTTTCCATACACTCAAGATTCGAGGTTATTCGGACTGCCGATAGCCATGTTAGCATGTCACATGACACCACCTTCTACTTTAGTGATGACACCTTTATTGTTTATTTTGACATCTTCTTGAGCATATACGACATAATAAATCAGCAATGTGAAGATGATCAGTGCGGTAGACGTATCTCACTCATGTTTTCTAGTCAGTTAAGCATTTCTGTGCCAATGCTTGATTGCTAACTATCGAAGGACGGCTTAATTCCCGAAATAGCATTGGCGCCAGATAAATCCTAAAAGATTTACTCGCTCACGGGATTTGCCAATATCTTATTTCATTAACACTTCACTGGTACAGAGCTGGGTTGGCTAACTTGTAGATGTCTTCTCGTTGTCGAGGTTAGGTTATTAGAAAGTCACATACTGGTGACCCGTCTTTTGACCTAAATAGAACCATTAACATATTAAAAAGTAGAGATACCAGTTTTCGTGCGGTTTCCGTACCCCCTTCCATAGGTTGTTCTCAAGTTATAGCTTAATGGACTATCCTGACATCACTAAATAATGGTGAGCAGTTCATCTCGACAATACATTTATGGTTATTTTGACCATCCTCACTAACATTCATCCAAATAATCAAAACAGAAAATATGTATTTATGTATTTGTACTATAAATATGTATATTCACCATTAGTTAATATAATGAAATCTGTTCAGAATGGGCGTGTTCTTGCTGTTTGGGTAAAGAACAGGGTTATGTATGTATCGGTGATTATAAAATGATAGGCATATATACGTGGTCACGTGGTGGCATATGTATATATGTTCCATACAACAGTTATTGGACAAACGTCTACTTTGCTCGCTTCCCTTATTGAAGTGATATAGTATATACAGATTGTTTAACCCCATACATGCCAAGAAGGTACACTTAGACGAATCGGCATCTGTGTTTTTTTAACAACCCTGTAGCCAGGTAATACTAAATCACGAAAGGTAGGTTAGAACTAAATTGTTAAAGTAAACATTGAGAGTGTTAACAGAAAGGGTTAAGTGTGCAACGTAAAGTGAAACATATATATTTTTAAAAAACACATTTGTGGGTAAATTCTTGATGAAAAAAAGACACTTATATAGTGACCCTGTGTCGGTGCCTTAAGAAGATGATATACTAAACATAACACAAGGCTTTATGGATTACAACTTTTGGTTTATTATGGGTGCAACGTATGAATTTTTACTCAAACGTCGCTCTCAAACATGAAAACCATTTCTCTTCTCTGGTTTTACTCATCTTCTCCATTTCTACCACAGCAAAATTGATATCCGTGGAACGATTATTTTGCTTGTTTGATGTATCGGAAAGTGCAAAGGTATTTTTTTCTGGATGATATTGTTGATTAAGTTATTAGGTTTGTACGACCGAGACCGCCATCAGTCCTTCGCGTTATACAGGAAACATAGATTGTACCGTGTAACCGTACATAGGGCGTTTGTTGTCAAGTGTAAATTATAACTGTATATACCTATGTCCTAAAATGTGACCATTTTATTTCCATTTACCTAGAAGGGAAATAAAACTAACAAGAGATCCATGACTCGATCTTGACGCCCACACCGTTAAGATAGTTTGAAGAGAAGGGTCTAAGAGGGGACAGGTTCACGATTTGATTTTCCGTCTTGTGCTTAAGCCAGTATAGGAAGAGTTGTGTTTACTAGGTATATCAGTTAATAAGTTAGACAGACATTACATGGATCAAAACCAAAACCTGCAAAACTAGACCATGAAAGGAAGCTATTAACAAAAACATGGAAGTGATTAGAGCAGCGGTTCCTGAGATACAGTGATAACAAGAAATAGCAATATGCATAGAACTGCAGAAGACAGACAAATGGATAACAACAGAATGAATAAATGGA
>JAVFBW010031968.1:0-18358 GCA_034783835.1 Mopalia ciliata
ACCCTTGTATTAGTTTCTACAGACAGTACACTGGTATTTCTTGCCTCAAACTGAACTTGGGGTTTACCCTCCCTTAAGGAATGCCAACAAACTGATCGATAAAGAGACAGTGCATAAGGGGAGGGACATCACTTATATAGGGTGCTAGAGTACCTGTTACCACGTGACTTTTAGTCTCGTTAAATTACGTTGCCACCTGACCGCATAATGAATATGCATTGTGACCCCGATAGGCCGAAGCCATACGGAAAAGAATTAAAGTTTCCCAGTTCTAAGTAAAGCAGTGTGTCTGTACCTGAAACTTTGCCTTCAGCCAGAGGGCTGAAGAGAAGGAAGAATAACACAATGGACTAAATAATTAATTAAAAGTATAGATTGTTTGCTTGTTTGTTTCATTGGGCTTTGTCATATTCAAGGGTATTTCACTTATTATATATGACGAGCGATTGTCCACTTAACACTGTTCCTTGCCTAATTAAGTTGGAAAACTGGGAGGAAACCTTGTAAAAACCACCCCCACTATTGCCGGAGCCACATTGTGTGACTCACTCATATACCTGATGGTTGACAGACGAACTCAATCCCGTGATGGTAAATTTGAGTAGGATTAGGAAGCGCACAAGCTACCACTAAGCCATGGCCTTAAAAGTATAGAAAGTGAAGAGAAGGTTCATTCAGTTATGTTTCACATTACTCCGAAAGTAATGCGCCTCTATGTATATACTTGCCGGGCCTAGCTTTGCCAATAATGTAGTAAAACACCTGTCTGGTCTATGGTTTTACTATCTAGCTGGGCCCCCTGGGCTTAAAATTTACAACATTTTGTTTTATTCTTTTCACTTAAAGTTGAACAACATTAACATTTTATGGTAATGAAATTATTACAGCGCTTTTTTAGCTCCAATTTTAGTTGTTCAGTATTAGCAATGTGCATTTGTTAGCTGCCTACCTCTACCTGTCCGTGAGACAACATTTGTGTGCTGAGGTAATGAGACAGATAGCTTCAGACTGAGACAGGTATAGGTATTTATTGCAGTAAAATACACATGATGGAGGAGGAATTTGTTAGTTTGTTTGTTTGGGGTTTGATGTCATACTAAAAAAATTCACTTATTGGATGACGGATCGTCCACTTCACACTACACATAGCCTTATTACGGTGGCAAAACCAGGAAGAAACCTTGGCTCCTAAAAACCCCCCTGATGGCCTGAGCCCCAATATGTGGCTTGCTCATATACCTGATGGTCCACAGGCGGACTCGAACACATGAACAGTACATCGAAGCAGGTTCAGTTTAGTAAGCAAACACGCTAACACTAAACAAGTGCCTCGGGCGCGATGGGGGAAGGAAGATTCTTGGGAAGTAAGATGTCTTAAAACTCCCCAGACCTTACATATCAATGCGAACATCGATACAGTAGAATACAGTCTGTTCACATACAGATGTATACCAGTGTAACACAGACGAGTTTATAAATAATAAAATGATTAAACACCATTCAAACAAATAACTGCTGTTGTATACCTCTGAGATCCACACTTTGATAATTTCAGCCAATGAAAAAAAAAGAGAATTGCAAAGGTTTTGTCTAAAGCACCATTATCCAGAAACTAAAATTCTTGACCCAGTCATTGGGGCTGTGAGTGGATTTAGTAATACTTGCTGTTCCGCCTAACTGACATTGAATATCAATTTAGGAGAAGTTAATGCATTTACTTTCTGTATATGTCAAATATTTATATGTTTTTACGGACTTTTACAACAACCAAAAAAAATCGTGAAGGAGGGAGACTCTCATGAGCTATCTATCGCCATAGTAATGCACATGTATATTGACAACTTTTAAGCTCACCAGTTTTCCCGAATCATTAGAGAACAGACGATTGAGAACAATACCGATTTTGTGTGGATTGGGCCCAGATAAAGCCTAGCTTCATATCCCTGTATATTGTAATCTCAGGTTTTACCAAACATAAAATGCCAAAATCACTCGAAGAACATTATTATAAACAATGATAAACCGTCAAAAAACAGAAATCTCGATTTGATTCCTTCATCTTAGCAGGTGTAAGGCAGGATATCAGTGGTGACCTACTTGATGTGTGTTATAGTAGACAGTCTGCCCAGCGAAATCCCACACACTGTAGGATATGTGTTCGTCACCAGACTTCACCGTCCATGTGCTGATATCAATACCTGAACAACAACAACAGAATATCATAAAAACTACAATAAGTCAAACTGTCAATTAAAATGAAACAATGTATGTACACCAAAGGAAACAAGCTGAGTTAATTCCAAGTTAATCTGTAAACTTGTTCCTATGCTATCATGTTCACAGAAAGAGTGAAAATTGTAAAAACATGCAATTGGGGCCATTTTGTTGTAGAGAATTTGGTGAAATGCATTCCAATCTATTTTCTCAGCAGGAGAGTTTTCAAGTAAACTCCGTGAATTTTTACAGAGTTAACAAGTTTACAACATATACATACATGAATATTGTAAAAAGATTGTTTTCCACAGTGTGGATAAATGAAATTGCAGTCTTTATCTTAATGTGGGGAAACTACTTCGCATCTGTTGTCTTAATAAGAGGAGACTATATTTCAAGCTTCAAGTTATTCCAGTTGCAAAGTTATAGTGTTCATATACAAACATGAATATTGTAAAATAATGTAGTGAAGGCATGTGGTTTTAAGAAACTTCATAGAATTCAATCCCGTCCATTGTCTGAAAGGTATATTCAAAGTTGAATATTTTTTCTACGTATTCTGTTCACAACATATACAATGCAATCCCATTCGTCGCCTTCAGAGGAGGAAGCTATATACCAAGTTTGAAGCTAACCGGTGAATTTGTTTTCAAGCACAAATTTTTGACGGAAGGATGGATGCCAAGTAGCAAGTCCCTCTGCCACCCCATCTCCCCTACTATAGTATTGGTGGACAATAAAAGGACTTTTAAGATTCACAAGCATTCTTTCCTGACAGTGATATCTTCATGATTAGTTTAGTGCAAATCTGAAGTTAGAATTGCAGACCTGAAGTTTCCAGTGCAGACCTGAAGTTAGAATTGCAGACATGATTTGTTTGTTTTTTTGATTGATTGGTGTTTAACGTCGTACTCAAGGGTATTTCACTTATATGACAACGATTGTCCACTTCACACTGTACACAGCCTTATTACGGTGGAGAACTGAGAGGAAATCTCGTAAAAACCACCCCCGCGATTGCCGGAGCCACAACATGTGACTCCCTCATATACCTGATGTTCGACAGGCCGACTCGATCCCATGAACGGTAAATCGAAGCAGGTTCAGTTAAGGTAGCGCACTCGCTACCACTGAGCCAAGGCCGCGGGCCAAATTGCAGACCTGAAGTTTCAAGTGCAGACCAGGAGTTTTATGTCTAATGTAATAGCAATTATGACCAACACAGCAGCCAGTTCAATGTAAGCTAAGAGCGCATTGAGAAACGGAGCCTGAGACCTGCCTACGTCAAATGTCTGTGAAAATAAGTTGTAAATGGCGGCACAGGTAGGTTCAGTTTATCATGTTTCATTCCAAATCGTTCAGTGGGAATATAATATTGCCCTCACAGTCTTACCATCTGTAATTGCTTCAGAGGCGTTCACTTCTGTCTTCATATTCCCACTCAGCAGAGCCCGAGATAAACTGAAGAAAAAAAAATCACCAATTAGATGCCAAAATTGAGAAAGGTCAAGGTTTTTTAAATCTGCTCCAAGCAAAAGTACTCGCTTCATTCTGCGGAAGGAATTTAGAAATTGGGAACAAGATATGCAAATAAAAATGTCATAGATGAGGTGAGGGTTTTTCCCCTTTGATTGATAGATACTTTTTATGATATTAAATACAACTACTTGTAAACAATCTTTGGCAGAAAATAAAGTTCTGAGAGGAGTTGTTTTATCAAAAAAATTACACTGTATGTTAATTAGCTGTGGTTAAAAGTTAGTGATAATATCCGTTTTCTTTTTTTTTCTTTTCTTCTCTATCAAATCGATCCTGTCAAAATGAACCATTTTTTTTATCGCTTGGACTAAAAATGAGGTATTTACACTATATGTTGTTGAAAAATATAATTCAACATTCTAGGAGCCTATAATTTTGTTTTCCCATGATCATACATTCAAGTCCCTAAGGTTAATGATTGTTTTGAAGCTATCAAGAAAATTGCCTAAAAAAATAAAACTGAAGTTGAATTTTCAGCATATTTTACTTGAATACATCAGTATAAAACTGTCAATTGTTGTAATATTGTTGAACTTAATACACAACAACTGAAATACCAAATTCAAAATTTATGTGTGAAATCCGTATTTCAAAAAATAGGAACTTTTTTTGCCTAGAATCGCCCAAAACATGCAGAGAATAAGTGAGGCAAGATGTTCCATAAAGAATAAATGACATCATAGTGATCACCACCGACTCTTAATGTTTTTTTGGACAGACTGCAACAAAGCAACAAGAGGTGAGTGTCACTCTACCAATGTTTGGAGTTAAGGATAAACAAGCCAAAATAGTCACAGCAACTACGCTTTAATCATGGAAATAGTTCAATCTTATGGTTATTCAACTATAAATTTTATTGGAATGACCCCATTTAAAATAGGAATATAGTTAAGTGTAAGACCAATGTTTTTCTAAAAAAATTTAAAACTTGCGTTTAGTGGTATGGTCTTTACTATGTTCACGTGGTCTATCATACTATTATTATCATTTTTTAACCATTGAAATCAGAAATTTGATTGGAATGACCCCGTTTTAAATAGGAATGTAGTTTAGTGTAAGAACAATGTGTTTCCACAATTTGAAAAGGCATTGTTCAGTGGTATTTATTTTGTATCTTGTTCACACACCCTCATTATGCATTGGGGACCATATTGCTTTGTGCAATTTGATGAAATATCCTATGCCTTAGCAGTAGGAAGCTTTCTTCCAAGTTTCAAGTTAATCTGAGAATTTAATAAAAAAATAATCATGTTCAAGAGTAGGTGTGAATATCGTAAAATGATGCATTGGCAGCCATTTTGTTTTACAGTTTTGATGAAATTCAATCCCATCTGTTGTCTTAATAAGAAGAGACTATATTTCAAGTTTCAAGTTAATCTGTGAATCTATTACTGAGTTATAGATATTGTTCACAACATATACAGTAATGAACATTGTATAATAATGCAATGGCGGCCATCTTGTTCTATGAAACTTGTTGAAATTCAATTTGATCTGTGAATTTATTCTCTACTTATTGCATTCACAACACATACAGACAGGAATATTCTAAAATTATGTAAAAATGGCCATTTTGTTTTATGGAATTTGGTGAAATGTAATCCCAATCGCCGTCTTAATAAGAGGAAGCTACATACCAAGTTTGAAGTTAATCCGTGAATTTATTCTATACTGATCGTGTTCACAAAATAAACTGTTAACAATTCCTTTTAAAAAGGAATTGTGAACAGTTTTGGAATAAGGCAAGCTTTTACACAAAACAATAATAATCTCATTGATTTACAGTAACAGACCAATCCTTTATTTCTTAATTAGAAACCTGATAAAGCATCTGATACATATATAAACTATTATTAAGTGAAGGTGCAATGATAACTCCAGGATTTGTGGTTTGGAGTCCAAACAAGCCTTTGTTATTGATTCTATAGGCAGTTCATAGGCTATGTATATATTTGCAGGGGGAAGAGACAATGACCATATCATCTGAGCTTGGAAGTCTCTAGTGATAATAATAATTAGCAAAATGCAGCATCTGCAGATTAAAATAAAAGGCATCATTAGTTTTACTCTGTGATTAGTGAGAACCTTGGGCTGTAATTAAGTCTCAGATTATAGGAATTGTAGATGACAGTAGAATCATCAAATACACCATAGCCCATAGGTAAATAGCTCATAATTTACCGTACACAGAATTGTTAGGAAATGTATTAAGATCTGAGAGCATCACCTTAAGATTCATGTGGCGGTCAATGTACACTGATACTTATAACAGCTGTTTTTCATAGTTATTATAAAAGCAGTAAGGCAGGATTGCATGCCTGAGTTTCTCTATTTTATAATCTTATCGTATTTAACAAAAATTTTTGCTTTGTTAAAGCGATGGTTACCATTATACACATACATGTACTTAAATATGGCATCGACTTATAGTTTCTTCCTTTACAAAATCACCTGAGGGTTACAAATATAAACCTACCTAGGACCACTTACAGCTGTTATTTTGGGCCTGGCCAACTCTGTTCATGACGTCATGCGACACACTTGTGTTTGTTACAAGTTAATAGAACACTACAGGGTTGTGAGTTTTAATTGATTTGAAAAATTGAGCAGAAAGCAATGTCTTTTCTCTGTGGAATTGTAGATTTGCTTTTTAAAACTCCATCTAGAATTGTAATAAATGTTGCACACAGTCACTGTTTGTTTGTTTGATAGGGGTTTAACATCGTCAACAGGCAAACTCTATCCGGTGAATGGTACATCGAAGCCGGTTCAGTTTGGTAAGACAATATGACACTCATTTCACCTATATACATTTAATTGCAGAGAGGAGCATTGCTTAAAATATCTGCCTCACCGCTACAAATTTTATGATTTTGCAGTCTTAATATCAAATTCTTAGCTGCATAGTCTATCAGATGTTCCAAAGGCTAGCCGTATACCTCTAAAATACCAATAACCGATAAATGACCAAATTTCTGAAATAGTGCTCGGGCGAAATGTAGCTAAATAAATAACATATACAATAAAAAGAATTCGCAAAAAATTGGGTTTACAAAAAGAAATTTCCAGTAATTTGTTGTCAAATGGTATTTAACCAGAATAAATAAAACAATGAAACAGAAATATAACTTTAGTAAGGTATTGTCCATATGACTGAAAGGCAGTAGATTTTGAGCAGTCATGTGATCTATACTTATACCATTGGAGGAACAGTAATCTTTGTAACATTACAATACATTTCATATTATTTAATACTGTTTAATAATGTGGCCTTTAGCAATTGTAATACACCAGGGCGGTAAATATAAGTTTGTTTGATTGGGGTTTAATGCTTTTTGTAGGATTATCTTGGAAATATGACAGCAAGCCACTCCAATAGATGAAGAAAACTGAACGCCAATAAATTATAATTGAAGACATGTTCCTAGCTTTTAATATGGTGGAAGGCAAGACAAATTATTGTACCCCCTCCCCCCGATCCCTGCTGTGCTTAAGGGATTTCACTTATATGACAGCCATGGCTCGAAAAAGTAGGGAATATGGGAATGTCATTGCTGGGAAAGTTACGACTTTGGCCCGAAATTTCGAGAGAGAAAACAAAATCTTTATCATTGAAAGTTATAAAACAATATCTCAGTTGTCTATGGGACTAAAGCTTTAAAATCATTTGCCTGATAGCGGCCTGCTGCAAATAGCCGTTGCAGAGTTCCCGTGTCACAGCATGTGCCACGTTCCAAAAATCAAAATTTTGATTAGCCAATGAAACACAAACTGTTCTCTCTGTGGTCCGCGCTTCTGCTGTATAGTCCTACAGACTTACTGGCTCGAGATAGTTTTGACAATATAATGATACATGTATTCGTTGTGCTATATATTTTCCTCGTCATTGATATCTAGATATATTTCTTTTTCTTATTTTTACAAATAATGATGGCACTGTTAAACATGATTTACTTTCTTTTTAAATATAAATCTCATATTCAATTACCTATGAACTAATGAAACGGTAAAAATAAAGTCCATGGTCAGGCAGTAGCTCATGTCTGCGAGCGCCATGTTTTTTTCAACTGTTTGTGTAACGGACGCAACTCTTCTGATTGTTGAGCATCAACAAGCTATGAAGTTTATAACTCTTTTCTTAGAAATATTGAAATAATTCTGCCCTCCAATGTAATATTTTGCATTGACTGTACAGTGTTTTTCTTATATGTTTGTTTTTTGTTTGTTTTGTTTATTGTCTTGCTTTTTGTCTCACCACAGTACTAATTTGGGGAAATTACAACAGTATTCATTTGTGAGAAAATACCCAAGCTACCACTTAGCCAAGCTTGTGGGCCTAATAAATCAGATTGTTTGATTGGTGTTTAACGTCGTACTCAAGGGTATTTCACTTATATAACGACGGATTATCCACGTCATACTGTACTATTACGGTGGAAAACCGTGAAAAAACCTCGTAAAAACCACCCCGCGATGGCCGGAGCCACAACACGCTGATATACCTGATGGTCGAAAGGTGGACTCGAATCCGTGAACGGTAAATCAAAGCATGTTCAGTTCAGGAAGCGCACTCGCTACCACTGAGCCACGACCGCGGGCCTAATAAATCAGAGTTAGTGGATACGTCAACCCCACACCTGTAGGATTGACGTCCTGACTTTTACACGATTTGCACCACATTTATGTTAGGCTGATAACAAAGTGGAGATTTGTCAGCCATATAATATTAGTCAAATACTATTGACTACTTTTATTTTTATAAGTTTAGTGATTTAATGGGAAAAGCTAAATATTATCTCTTACCTATATATTATTATTGGTCCGAGAAATAGTATGTTCAACAATACAGTTCTTTGTCATATATTTTTGATCTAATACTGGTTTGTTTCCATGACAGCAAGTAAATAAACAGCTACAAATCATCTATAAACAAAACAAGACCAATTCTAGCTCATTTAAATCTTAGTAAACAGCAGGTAATTCTTTTGTACCTTGTAGATCACACAGATTAAGAAACAAATTAGAAATATCAGAAAGACGTGTCGCAGCAGCCAACGCCCTGTGAACAAGGAAACATGGACATCATGAAATACTGTGATTTCGACTGGATAATTTGACATGGTAGACCAAAGTCACAAGTCTGAGAAACATCAAGATACATAGATTGTGAAGTTTATATATTTCATTAAAAAAAAACGTTCATCAGGAATAAAGATTGTAAATTTGTTGTATTTTCCATTGAAGGATTCAGCAAAAGGACTACACTATAGTTACATGTGATCAGTCATGAAGATAAAAATAAATATCCGTACTAAGTGTTCATTCTATTGTTCACGTCAACTTAATGGATTCCATACAGTAAAATAAACAGTAATGGCTTTTTGACTAGGTCAATATGGAAAATACTCCCCCCCCCCCCCCTCTCAGCAGTCATATTAATGTCTATCATTATGACTGGAAAAAGGGGGGCGGGGGACATGTAACTCTGAATGGGTTATAACTGTACAATATACAAAAGATATTTTCAAACATTATGTTGATAGCATTAATAAAATCTTAAAATATAGTGCCCTAAATCAAGGACTGATGCCCAATGCATGTTTAAACACAAATTTTTGTAGATTTATTTTGTCCATAAATGTTGAAAGATAGTGTGAAATTAGATGTGTATAATAACACTTGTCATCTACCGTCTACTTTCTGAGGTCTCTTTTGAGTGTACTTGTAGATTAACACAGTTGAGTTATGTAAATGGATGTTTGCTTATCTTTAGGTAAACAAGCTAAGAATGCGTTGGTTTATATTCTAATTAAAATTAGAAATGTTACTCAATTTTGATTGGTTATTGGGAGGTGTTGATCGGTAATTATTGATCACTAGGCATTGCTTTGATACTGTATGATCACTGATATTGGTTGATAGCATGCAGAATAAAAAACTCCATTATAATTTTCATAGACATAGGTGTTATTTCCTTTGCTGTTAAACAAAGATGCTTGAGTAAACGGTTGTTGGAGTAATACAAAGCTAAAGGTCATGAAGCTCCCTTAGCACATATAAACTAGCCAACCTTCATCCGTGTGTCAGTCTAGATATAAATTCATCTAACACTACTGGTCATGTTCTGTGCCCACTGCACATGTCACCACTCCAAGAGGATAGTCTGAACAACATTTATTCCATTAATTACAACTAAAAATCAGGTAATTTTTTTTATTTATCAAATTTGCCATTAATACATGTTAATGGGTCTTATTATTAAACAGGATAGGCTTGTGAAAAGTCAGCGTGAACCAAAAAAATCTGATTTAAGATTTGTACTTTTTTTTATTGAGATTTACTGTCATACTCAAGGGCAATTCACTTAATATGGCAGATTGCTCACTTTAAAATGTGCGCCTAACTTAAATATGTCATGTGATTAAGAAATACTTCATCAAGCTAGGATAGAATTCATTTTCGTGCCAAAAAAAATAGCAATTATCCTTACTCTAGAAAAAGGTTATATCATCAATATTATAAGCATATGAGGTGGCAGATTAAATACCTTAGGCCTAGGGGATTACAATGTAGTTAAGAATTTATACATTTTTCAACATCAAAATGGTGGAAAATGTATGCTATAGGTAGGCAGCCGTGGAAATAACTATACATTTGCAGGACATGTCCGGTAAAAATTAAGATTGTCCTGAAACGATCCTAAGAATTAACATTGTGTTGAATGGCTTGTAGGACAAACTAGGAAAAAAGTCTGACAAAATATTATAAACATTTCTAGCCCTGGTAGGTTTAGGAAAGCACCTTCTAATTTTATTGTAGGGGGTGAAAGCTCTGTGTAGAAATATAATAAACCTTTTATTCACTCAGGTTAATTAGTTCACAAATGTATGATTTCATCGACACTATTTCTTTACCTTGAATTGGTCAATTTTGTCAAATTTTATGAAGGCAATGGTTAATAATGTGATATGTTCAAGTTTTCTTCTAAAATGTAAAATAGACAACTTTAAATTTATTTATTTTGGTAACAAAAATTGGCTTTTTGTATTTCTGTGGATGATGGAACAGAAAATGTTCTACTTACTCTGGTCAGGTGGATTTTATTATCGTATGAGATTGTAGAGTCAATATTTTCAACTGAGGGAATGACCTAGGGGCTTTGACAGATTCTACATAGAAATTTATTTTTTAAAAAAGGTTATCATAGAGAATTTAAATTTGTTGCGTTTTAAAGCAGACATTGCGGGCATCAAAGGGGTGATTTCCTCCCAGTTTTATATGATTTCTTAAGGTTTAAAACAGAGAAATGTCAACTGAAATAGCTGTGAACAAAATTTTGCAAGAATGAAGTAGATTTCTTTTAACTGCTTTTTAAAATTTGGACTGCTCAAACAAACAAACAAATAAACACCCATATTGTGAATTTTGTGTCAACGACAGCTTGAAACACTGGACATTTTATAAAAATATCTAAGCTTAATATATGGGTTTGCTCTTAAAGGTATTCCCAAATGGTTCATACCTAGAAAACGTATACAAATAGTCAAATATTCACAGTACGATTTGCAACTTGTTTCATTTCAAAATTTGTTGTACATGTGGAGAAATTGGGATTCGAACATCCGAATTTCATTAAGAGTCAGCTGTGATTCTCAAGTGACGTCACCAGGGGAATTCACTGACGTTACTGGTATCTATAGAAACCTGACCGCCATTTTGTAATTTCTCATTTATCTAGCACCTCTTTGTGTATCTCCAGTATGGATTCGTCATTACCCGCCACAGGGTCATGATTATCGGCCACAGATTGTTCCGAATGGAGTTTCCCCTGCCTACATCAAAGCTCAAATAACTTGTGTAAAGAGTCGCAAGCATCAGAAAAATATGGGATTTATTTTACAGATAGTTTGTAGTATCATCTTTGTAATTCTGTCACTTTCAATCTGATTTAAAACCCATTTGGGAATACCTTTAAAAAAAATCTGTCACCCTTGTTTTTATTTCAGATTTTGCCAGAAAAATATAGCAGGTTCATAGAAGCAGACCACTGAAGAGAATAATCCATTGTTGGAAAAGAATCCAAGATGGATGACAATATCACAGAAAAGCTAGCTGGTGTCATGGAGGAACCCCAATATTGGGAGTATCCAGAGTACAAGCTGTCAAAACAGTTATATGCGAAAGTGTCTCCAATTCTTTTTGTAATAGGCACAATGGGCGGAATTTTAACATTGTTCGTTATGAGACGCAAATCTATCCGCACAGCATCCACATCTGTGTATTTTTGCGGACTTGCAGTCGTGGATCTCTTGGTGCTCTACATAGGCCTGATGCGTTACTGGTTACGCGTTCTGATAAATGTCGATATTCGCAAAATGTCTGATTGGAGTTGTAAAGTGCATTATTTTACATTATACACACTCACGCATTATTCAGCATGGATTTTAGTTGCTGTTACCATAGAACGCTTAATCTCAGTTACGCGCCCTCTGAAAGCTCGTTTAATTTGTACACAACAAAATGCTCTTATCAGCCTTGGGGTAATTATCATTTCGCTACTCGCTGTCAACAGCCATTTTTTCTGGACTAGAGGAGAACGAATTGTGACATCTGGGAACAGCACGATTGTCCACAAATGTAAGATAACTTCCCCAAACTATTACGACTTTGATGATTACGTTTGGCCATGGATAGATTTTAGCCTTTTGTCTTTTATCCCCGCCATGATCATGATCTCCTGTAACATTATAATAATGACGACAATAGCATTGTCAAGACGCCGTAATATCACATCAATGGGCACGGAGAGACAAGTGAAGATGACCTCTATGACCGCAATGTTGCTGATAACCAACACCACCTTCCTACTGCTGACAGCACCGGTTGTCACCTTCATCATTTTGGACAGGGAATGGAGAAAACAATCCCACTCTGAACACAAGGAAGCAAAACTTTATCTGGCATACTCCTGTGTGATCTTGATAAGTTATCTCAACAATTCTATAAACTTCCTACTGTACTGTATAGGAGGTCCACGATTTCGAAGGGAATTAAAAGCTATGTTTTGCACACAGAGGCGTGTCCAGCCAATAACGCAAACATTCACACCAAACCAGAATTACGCCACTGACTTGAACCTGACAGTCTCCAACCCACGGTAATGGTCTTGTGTAACTCCTAATTTAATTTACACTTCGGAATAAATTTGCTATACATCAAGGAATCATGTTAAGTAAAATTATTTTGATGAGTCGATATGCTATCATGGTGAACTAAAAGGTTCAGCTGTACATTGATTCGGAAAAACAACAGTACTAATGCTGCGGGCTGTAGCCAAAAACCCTCTATATCAGCGTATCTCTCAAATTTGATGTGCAAATGCTGTCAATTCACCAAATCTTCGGGTAGTTGTCTGATTCTGATTCAAAGAGGTACTTAACATCAGGATTGTTATGTTGGTTGTTTGATTAACGTCGTACTCAAGGGAATTTCACTTATATGACGATGTGCCAGCCCAAGTGGTTAAGGAAACCACCCTGGACACCAGTGGCAACAAACAAAGACAGGACGGGACAAATACAGGATGACAACAAAAGGAGGCCACACAGACACCACAAACAGATCGGCTTCCTGTTCCCCTTTAGCTCTGAGAGCACCAGGGCAACATAAAACTCCCTCCAACTGCCCGCCTTAACATCAGGAAACCACCCCTAATGCTACGGACAATAACCAAAGACAACACAGGATAATTACAAAACAAAATACACTGACATTACAAACAGATTGCCTTTCTGTTGCTGCAAATCTTGGGATAAAATCCCTTTACAGCAGTAGTGTCAAGGCATGTTGCGGATGTGAAACTTATAACCTGTAGACCAAATATCTTCAGCTAGCTAATAGTGAATAATAATAGCCTCTCAAACGAGATTTGTTTGTTTGGATTGAATGCATACTCAAGGATACTTTACTTATATAATGGATTGTCCACTTCACACGTCTCCTTGCCTTATACCAGTGGAAAACCGAGAGGAAACCTTGTAAAAACCACCCCCGCGAACTCCGGAGCCACACCCTGTGACTCACTCATATACCTGGGAGTTCTAAAACATGGAAGACTTTTGTACTATTGCTCAAACAAAATTATTACCTCCCAACAATAATAAATCAGAAAAAAAAGATTGTTGTTGATGGGGGGGGGGTTTGCCTTTACCTTGTTTTTCCAGCACCTCCCAGTCCCACAAACATAAGCTTAGTGCGATGACACTCCACCGACCCACTGAGCAGGCGACGCAGATAAGCATACGTACTGGAGAAACCTCTAGATCGAATTTCTTTGGGGGGAGTTTTCAAAGACGGGCACTCATCCAGGGCTAGCACTAGAAAAGTAAATAAATACACTCTGAAGTTCTGTGGCGTTCTTTGTTTGGGGTTATTTGACAAACAGCAAGTTGTTGGATTCATGCCATAGTTTGTTTAAGTTCTGTTTGTGATGTACATGGTACTTTATGTTATTTGACTTCTATGACGACGACATGCAAAGAGGGTAAGATAGAATTTGCAGGATAGATTTCAGAATACCATACAATTTATGACAGTGTAACAGCCCAGTGAATAAAGGAAGGCACTGACAACAAAAATAGATTTCCTTGTTTGATTGGGGTTTAATGTCATACTCAATGTTAAGGGACTGCATATTTTCACATCTTTTTCTGCCTCAATAAAAAAACGTCTTATAAGCATCCCCCTAATACCAGAGTTGCGTCAAATGACGAGATAAAAGCTAACCTTGAACCTGTGAACAATACAATGCAGGGGGTGCTTTAGTCCAAAGAGAGACTGAACCATGTTATGGACAACTTAAAGAGTGAATGAAACATTTAATCCATTACTTACTTTTCAGGGGTAGACTTCCTGCAGACGCCGCAACCGTTGTGAGATAAGGATTGTGGGATAGATTGATATTCTGAAGTTTCTTTAACGTGGATATGGACTCAGGTAGAGTGACGAGACCTTGATATTGGAGACTCAAATATTCCAAACTCTCCAGAGCTAGAATTTCTTCAGGAAATCCGCTGTAAGATTCCTCCTCTGAAAGACATTTAATTTGAGAGATATTGATTTATTACAGGGTAGGTAAAACTATTCAAATTTAGCCGTGGGTACATCAGCCATCAAGTTATTGTAAAATTAAATAATCTGGCTTCGGACAGCCAATTATTGAGGTTACTTGGCACATTTCACTATCAAAGTGAAGCTTGAAACTTGAAAGATTCCCAACTTGCTAGAATGAGTGAGGTTAAAAGGAAAACTTCAGTCCAATCAGTAAGGGTACATGTGCTATTTTAGAATCAGAATTTTCAATGATATATATTATAAATATAAAATATGACAAGGCATTCCATGTTGAACCCAAAAAAACAGCAGTGTCAACCAAATAAAGAATTAAAGATTGTTTGTTGGTTTGATTGATTGGGGTTGAACACACTACTTAGGGCAAGCCAATCCAATGAGTGAAAAAATCACCTTCGAACCCACTGGAACATACAACTTTAACTAAACACAGTAATTGCCCACTTATTTTTAAGAACACTTAAGTGTAATAT
Organism: Mopalia ciliata; assembly: GCA_034783835.1. Lineage (NCBI taxonomy): Eukaryota > Metazoa > Mollusca > Polyplacophora > Chitonida > Mopaliidae > Mopalia > Mopalia ciliata. The sequence goes on from JAVFBW010031968.1 coordinate 15,357, forward strand.
AGTCATTGAAACCATAGTTTCTTAGCTTGTTTGTTTGTTTGATTGGGAAATAAACATTGCATACAAGGGTAAATCACTTGTTAAACGGGCTATACATTTCACACTGTTCAATGCTTAAATACGATGGAAAACTGCAAAACATATATCCTAAACTAGATAATGTGAACTTTGTAGAAATATATATATATATATATATATACTCTAAATGATTAAAAGATATCGATGGTAACTTTATAAAACTTTATTTCACCTGGAAGTCTTTTCCCTTTGTGTCCTATTCGTGGAAATAACAGGAAAAGAGAAGCGTTGAGCTTGGAAACCTCGTGAGCATCAAGGGTGCCATTTTGGTCCTCATCAAATAACTCGTACAACACTGCTTTGTCCTGCAACAAAAGTAATAATTTGGGTTGAATATTTAGTAATGTTGTCACCATAAAAATATCTTCCTATTATCTGGTATATGTTGTATTTTGTTTGTCAGCTCGATGATTTATACTTAAGGCTAATTCACTCATGTCCATATTGTGAATATGTCAGACCATTGGAGTAGTTACAGGCAGGTTTCTTTAATTGTTTGATTGCTTAAATAAGTGGAAATCATTGAGGAAACCTCATAAAAAAACACACTGGAGACACATTTGTCCACATTTGTTATAAGTAATTGTCACGAACAGTGACCATTCACATAACCTAAACGACCATTCTCGTGAAAAAATAATGTTTTGTGCATTTTGAAGATATGTAACTCTTTCCTATGTCTTTAATAGTAGGAGGAAGCTAATATTTGTTTTCATATACCGGTACTGGGCAGAGAGTACATGAAACATGAATACAAACAATAGTAACTTTCATTTGACAATGGCAGTGATGGTTGATGTTAAAAATAAAACAAGGGAAATAAGTAACATGAGATATGATTGATAAACATTAATTATGATACTTTTCCAGCACACCTATGAACTGTTCGAGCCTTTTCAGCACTTCAAAAGTGAAGTTCGTGAATGAGTTTTCTAAACCATAGCCTTGTTTATTCCTTACGTAAAACAAGGGGATTTTCTTCATCGTTCAGACTCCTTAAAAGGGCAATCGAAAATGTAGTGGTATTTGTCTCCAACTGAGGAAATACATTTTTGACAACATGGCTCTATTAGTGGTGTGTTAGGCCATCCACTGGTCTCAACAGGGATTGAATGGTTTGACGTTCGAAAAACCAAAAGTTTCTTTCACAAATTTTTGATCTCAAAATTATCATGTTCATGACCTTTAGACATGAATCTTGTTAAATGATGCAATGACAGCCACATTGTTTTACAGAATTTGATGAAATGTAATTCCATCCATTACCCTTATAGTACGCTATATTTCAAGTCTCAAGGTTTATCTATGAATTCGTACAGAGTGATCATGTTCACAATATATATACAGCGGCCATCTAGTTTTACGGAATTCGATGAAATTCAATCCCATCTGTAGTATTAACAAGAGGAAGTTACCTACCAAGTTGAAGTTAATCAGTCAAACTATGATGTTCACAAAAACTGTCATTTTCACTAACCTGATCATGGTCTTCCAGCCAGTCCAATAGATGAGCATATTTATCCAAGAATTTCTCAAACTCCATTTTTGACAGGAGTGTGTTTTGTTTCACAGGCATCCAAGGAATTCCATTTAAATACAACTGTGTTAAATTCTTCAGTTCCTTGAAACTGGCTGGTAGCTGGGATAAACAGTTTCCTGATGCATTCAAAACATCTAGTTTTGTTAATTTGCCGATATTTTCTGGCAGATGCAGAAGTTGCATGTTGTTGATGTACAGTCGTTCCAAACTCTTTATTTCCATAACAACGGTTGGGATTTCATCAAATGGGTTGTTACTTATCTCCAAGAGTGTAAGTTTCTGACATTCAGACAAGTCTGATGGTAAAGTTTGTAGCTGGTTGTCTCTCAGTTTCAGATTACACAGATTCTTACATTTTCCAATCCCCGTCGGCAGATCAAAAATACTGTTTCTTGATAGCTGAAGGTCTAACAAGGCTGGGAATTCACTGAAAAAGTCTTTTGGTAAGGAGACAATGTTATTTCCTTCAATTTTCAGAGATGTTATAAATTGTGTGTACCCAGTGAAGTCTGCAGACGGAAAATCATAAAGATCAGCATGGAGTTGTTGTGTAGCTATGTGAGCAGGGCAGAGGTATATTGTATCTTGAGAAAGGAGAGTTACCATCTCCTCTAAACCACTCATTTCCAATCTCTGTTTGGTTTTTGATTGCATCATCTGAAATACATAAATATTAAAACTACTTCATGCCAAATGGAAAGTTTCATATTGAAGATTGTAAAAAGAATTTTACATAAGTAAAATAAAAATTAATTTTACATATTTAGAATTCTTTTCAACATAAGTAAAATAAAACACCAAAACCTAACTATTTCACATCCGTGGAAAAGAATTTCACTTATGTAAAATAAACGTTTATTTTAGATATGTACAAAAGAGTTCCACTTATACAACAAACTGAGAAATGATTTCTCCCCCAAAGCAATGGACTGTATCCAACCTTCATTTGTGCTCCTGGCGTCTTGTGTAGAGTTTCAAGACGAATGCAAAGACAATAGGAATATATTTCACATGCTATGCAAGTTAAGCCTCGGCAGGGCACACTCCCAAGTCAATTCAATTTTAATAAATGATCCTCTGTATCAAGATTGCAACAACAACAAAACACAGCATAGGCTGCTGTATATATAGGTCATATAAACATGCGGTATATATAGGTCATTGAGTGCATAGTCGAAAACTCCCACAGATTCAGCCTACAGTCAACAATAGAAAACCATGCATTTTATTATGAAAAAGCCAACTAAGATGACAAATAAAGAGCAAATATTATATTAGGCGACGGGTTTATTCTTATTCAGTACTTTTATTTAAGGATTGACTGAAATTTTTTTTACGTTCATTGGAGTATGAACGAAAAAACCGAGGTGCAAACTGTATGAAT
>JAVFBW010032079.1:0-18358 GCA_034783835.1 Mopalia ciliata
CCACTACTGCTCACACCACTACTACTACTCCTGTCAGTACTACTACTGCCGGTACTACTACTACTACTCCTTCCATATTACTGCTACTTCTACTACTACTATTGCTACTGCTAATACTGCTACTGATACTACTGTCACTGCTGCTTCTAATTCTGGGACTACTGCTGCTGCTACCCCTACTGCTTCTACTGCTGCTGCTACTACTACTACTACTTCTACATTTCTGCTACTTGTACTACTACTGAAGCTGCTTCCCCCATCTGCTACTATTGCTGATACAACTACTGCTAACACTATTGGTACAACTACTACTACTAATGCTACTACAGATAGTACTTCTGCTGCTTATATTATAACAACAACAACTACTACTATTCATAAGAATTATTTTTACTATCACTGTAAATAAAACTACTATTACTACTTTTTCTACCACCACTACTACTACTGCCACTACTACTACTAGCATTGCTACTAAACTATTAGTAATACTACCACTATTGCTACTACTACGGCTACTTCTACTACAACAACATCTACTATTACTTCTGCTACCTTTACTGCAACTACTTTTACTCTACCATCACAGCAAGTAAAACTACTACTGCTACTACTACTACCACTGCTACTTCTACTACAACAAAGGCTACTACTACTACTACTTCTACAATAACGACCAATACTTCTATCATACTAAATACTCCTATTATTGCTGCTTTAATTTACTTCAACTACTACTAATTCGACTAATATTACTTTATTATTATTATTTTTGGTTGCTACTTCAAATAGTTCAACAATTGTTACTACTACTACTTGTTCTACTATTAATACAACCACTAATTCTTTTATTACATTAATATAAGAACTACAACTATAATTTCAACTATCACTACTACTACTATATCTACAACAACTGTTATTATTACGAAAATTACAACTGTTATTTATTACAATTACGAAGACTACAACAACTGTTACTACTATGACTACTACGGCCATACACAATTACTAATACTGGAGCTGATACAATGTTCACTGCTTCTATAAAAGGCTAAAATGAATACCATGGCTGCTTTTTTTCGAATTGATATATAAAAATAAACGTTGACGGAATTTAGTTAAATTGATCTTTGCCGTTTGCCTCTAATTAATTTATTTAATGACAACATTGACACATTTGAAATCTTCCTAATGAAACTTGGACAAATATGTTCTAAATGTAGAAGACGGTGAAGGCGAGAATATCGGGAAATCACTCAGAAAAACAGGCTTTCATGCAAAGGTCGAAAAGAGTTTTTCATACTTCGTCCAAGAGCAGTTATTTCTGCCGTGTTAATCGACTAGTTTATTTATAAATTGGCTCGACCTATAGTGTTTATTTGAGAAATTCTAGGTTGAATATAGAAAAAGTAACTCTCGTTTTAGACAATTAGCTTTTGGATTATCAACACTCTTCTTAACATCCACACACTTTAGGTTTCCGATCGGCGAACAACAGTTCAACAGTTTGGATCAATAGAGGAACAGACGAACACAGAAACCCTTCTTGGCGAGTCGGTTGGATCGGCTTTGATCAGCCGTGACGGGGGTGTTCTGTTCCGGTACCGCGATAAACAGCTAGGTCCATTCAGTACGGCTTCCAGCAACCTTTGGTACAAGACCGCATTTTTGGAGAGCCCGTATTCCGCTGCTTTGTGGACAGAGGAAGGTTTGAAAGCAATTCGATAATGTCCAAGACACTGGACTAACATATCTCGAAAGTTGTTTTGGGAAGTTTGTTAAAACGACAAAAGCAGGCAGTTTTTCAGACTTGGACATTTTTTCGAACTCAAGGCAAGTGTTTTATTAATTTTTTTATTTGATTTCTGCATCTCTTAAATTAGCTACTGAGTTTAAATGCTCCATTTCGTGTAATTGACCTACATTGAGTTTTGAAATAGGGATCAAATTTTCAATTAAGTACTTTTACCCGCTAAATACAGGTTTAACATCCCAATCGAATACACTCTATATCCTATTATTAGCTAAAAATGCCTAAAAAGTGTAATTTTTTTACTAAAATCTGCTCAAGTCTCGGTCAGGATGGAAGAGAGAAGAAATAAGCAGGTTAGCAATTGATACCTGAACCATTTTTCTGTAAGCTTAACAAAGCTAATGGGCGATTTCAAGTTTCGTTTGTCATATAAAATGTGTCAGGAAGTTCAGTTTATCAATTATTATTAGACAGCGCTAATTAAACCCAGAATATCCGGTAAGTTAAAAGAAACCTGGAAATTCCACAGTTATGTTCACTGTAGTTGTGTACCTATAAATAAGGCTACATTGTATGATAGACTATGGGAGATATCGAACTCTGCATCTTCTCTTAAACGAAATTCTTTTATAACATGTAAAATACACGAATGTGAACGTGAAAGTTTTTGGCAGTATAATTCAGTATACTGTAATAAAGTGTAATAAGGCGCGTATAATGTAGCGTTATGTATCTCTAATAGTCTATCATAAAATATAGCCTTTTACAGATACAGAGTTAGTGCACATAACTTGTAATTTTAAGTTTGTTTTTACTTATGGGCTATCATGGGTTCAACTTATACTGTCCAATAAGACATGATAAACTGAACTTTCTAAAACCTATAATATGCCAAACAAGACTTGAACCTCCCATAAGTTTTGTTTAAAATACGGAAATACGGTTCAGGGATATGTTGCTAACCCGGCATTCTCCTCTCTTCCACCATGACAGTAAACTTGAAATTTTAGCAGAAGTGCCTGTAGTTTTCATTTGAAAGGCATGTTTACCTAATAAAAGCATGCAGAATGTATTCGATTGGTTAATTAAACCTGTATTAATCCGGTAAGTCAGCTTATTCGAAGATTAACGCCCTACATCGAATTCCGAAGTAGGGCAATTACACAATTCCAGATGTTTAAACTCTGTAGCTAGGATTTAACCATTCTTCTGTCGTTCGGTGGGTAGAACATTCTCTTTGTATTTTAGTTTGTAGAACATAGTCCTTGTACTTCAGTCTGTAGAATATTGTCACTGTAGTTCAGTCTGTAGAATATTGTCCCTGTAGTTCAGTGGGTAGAATATTGTCTGTAGTTCAGTCTGTAGAATATTGTCCCTGTATTTCAGTCTGTAGAATATTGTCCCTGTAGTTCAATGGGTAGAATATTGTCCCTGTAGTTCGGTGGGTATAATATTGTCCCTTTAGTTCAGTCTGTAGAATATTGTCCATGTAGTTCAGTCTGTAGAATACTGTCCCTGTAGTTCAGTGGGTAGAATATTGTCTCTGTAGTTCAGTGGGTAGAGTATTGTCTCTGTAGTTCGATGGGTAAAATATTGTCCCTGTAGTTCGATGGGTGGAATATTGTTCCTGTAGTTCGGTGGATAGAATATTGTCCCTGTAGTTCGGTGGGTGGAATATTGTCCCTGTAGTTCGGTGGGTGGAATATTGTCCCTGTGGTTCGGTAGGTAGATTATTGTCCTTGTGGTTCGATGGGTAGAATATTGTCCCTGTATTTCGTTGGGTAAAATATTGTCCCTGTAGTTCGGTGGGGGTGAATATTGCCCTGTAGTTCGGTGGGTAGAATATTGTCCCTGTAATTCCGTGGACAGAATATTATTCCTGCAGTTTCGTGGATAGAATATAATCCCTGTAGTGTCGGTGGGTAGAATATTTTCCCTGTATTTCGGTGGCTGGGATATTGTCCCTGAATTTCGGTGGGTAGAATATTGTATCGGTTTTCGGTGGGTGGAATATTGTGCTTGTTGTTCAGTGGGTAGAATATTGTCCCTGTAGTTCGTTGGGTAGATTATTGTCCCTGTAATTCCGTGGGTAGAACATTGTCTCGGTTTTCGGTGGGTGGACTATTGTCCTGGTAGTTCGGGGATTAGAATATTGTCCCTGTAGTTCGGTGCGTAGAATATTGTCCCTGTAATTCGTTGGGCGGAATATTGTCCCTGTAGTTCGGTGGGTAAAATATTGTCCCTGTAGTTCGGTGGGTGGAATATCCCTATAGTTAAGTGGGTACAATGTTGGCTGTGTAGTTAAGTGGATAGAATGTTGCCTTGGATTTCCTTAGATAGAATATTTTCCCCTGTTAAATTGGTTGAATGATATCCCTATAGTTAAGTGGGTACAATGTTGGCCCTGTAGTTAAGTGGGTAGCATGATATCCATGTAGCTTAGTGGGTAGAACGTTGTCTCTCTAACCCTAAAAAACACATCTTTTCTGGACAATGATGTTCAGCGTGCATTGTGTGTGGCAAGTTATCATAAAAGCGTTATAGCAAACTTTAATTTCCTTGATGAGTTTTCATGCCGTATGGTTCCTCTATCCTGAGCACTGGCCATTATTCAATAAATGTTCACTATCATCGTTTCACAATAATGTTTCGTCAACTTTCCAATTTTCCAAAACTGCTCTCAACAGCCTACTTTTTTGCGCTGCCCTTTATTTAATTGTTCATGTTCTTCACCGTTAAAAGTCTAAAACTGTGTGCTGCCATTTTTGAACGTCGGAAGTCCCCGGATGTACTGAGCACATCTCGGGCGTTAAACGATCGTCGCCATTATGACGAGCAATTTTTCCATATCAACCGTGGGCAGTTGTTCGAAAGACGATTAACCGCCAACACCAGATTAAATCGCTAATACCGGGTTCGATATAGACCTACAACATGATGTCATTTTATATTGGATTAAATTTAATAGCCCCTCGAGTAACTAAGCCCTGATAAAAAAGATTCCTTGTTGTGAGGAGTTTTCACAGTTGTCATCTGCTTTGAGTTCAGAATGCAATGCTCTCCTGAATTAACTTTGCATATTAAAGATATAGAACATATACTTAACAAGTATAGGCTTAGTGAACTAGCGGGTATATTTGTGAGTATTTTAATGTGTACGACACTTCCATACAAATTACGATAACAAAATAAATTTGAAAAGTTGTTACCTACAAACATATTTTTCCGCGCGGTCTTGAGCAACCAAAGAGCTCTTCAGAAAAAAAGGCGAGAAATGTATGGCTGAGCCGTTGTGCTGAGCTGTTGGCGCAAGACCACTATTCATTTGATATTAGCCATATTGTTAACGTTTGGCCCCACAGCTCCATCCCAAACTTTCGTTGGGCGAAAACACCTGGCGCATACCTTAATTGGAGTTCCATGTTAAAATCTTGACAGGGGATGACAGTAGACATTTTGAGCTAGAAGCCCTGGAGTGTCAAAATACCTTCAGAATGTAAACACCAGTCCAATCACACCTCTATCAAATGGTGATAGATGCACCTTTTTAGGCTAAAATATTACACTGAACAGAAATCTCCACTTAATTACTTCACATCAATACCAAATACTCCACCAAAACAAATTTACAGGAGCAGAACAAAAAAACAAGACAATACACTAATTTTTTAACAACTATATTCGAGGCTGACAAAACGCAGGTAAATAATGGTGGTCTTACGCCTATTAACTCACCCTGGCATGCGCAGCAATATGGTTAGCTGACTGTTCAGGCCGCACACACCTCTTGTCGCCGTTGTTTAAAATGTCTGTCGCCATAGTATTTTTACATTGTAATGGACTATAGCCAACTTTCAACGTTTCAAGTTACCCATCCCTTTAATAACCCATTTGCTAGGATCATTTCATTCTAAAAAAAATCAGTTCTACTTCCTATGTCGAGACATTGACTCTAAGATACACCGGGGCCATTTTGTTTTTGCACTACTTTTATGTGCTGGGCTGTATCATTGGTCGCCCCAAATATTTGCGGAAATTAATACGCAATGGCCTGGCATAGCATCATTCTAAAATAAAATCAATTCTACTTCCTACGTCGAGACATTGACTCTAAGATGCACACGGGACATATTGTTTTGCACTTCTTTTATATGCTGGGCTGTGGCTGATAGGTCGCCCCAAATATTGGAGGAAATTAATACGCGATGGCCTGGCATAGCCTACGAGAGTTGTCTTAGTCTCGTCCACTTTAGAAACTCTCGCGAGAATACGATTGGCATAGCATACGAGAGTTTTCTTAGCCTCGTCCACTATAGAAACTCTCGCGAGAATACGATTGGGATCATTTGAGTGTTGGGAGTAGTATGCATTCGCCGGTAAATCGGCTTTCGGTGAACAACATGTACTATTTTGATGCATAATCACACATCCATCACGGCTAATCGCATTGATGATACCACAGTGATCATGTCGAGACACTGTTCGAACATTTCCATATCGTAAAAAATCTCGGGCGATATATGGGACATTTCAGATGTCTTTGTTGTTTATGTTTGAAGGCTATTCTTGTGTTGATATGATGACGTCATTGGGGCTACATCATTATTAAACTATTTATAACAGAATAAATTTGAATTATTTGCAACAAGTCATACATAAAGAAAGAACGGTGTTTTGTTTAAATGCTATTTTATCTCAGAAACCGGCTTGTTTGATGTGTTTCTTTTTATACAAATGCGCTGAGTACTTTGGTTGATTTCCAGGACTGCTAACAAAAAATTCGGTGATTAACATTTACACGTTTTCGTGTGATATTATTGCTTCCATTCGCCTCCGAGATAAGTGTACCGGCACGGAAATTGTCGAAGGATGTTCCGACATGGGGCTCCGAGATAAATGTATACCGGAACGGAAAGGGTCGAAGGATGTCCCGACATGCACATAAGAATCTAACGAGGTTGAACCGATTTGAAACACACATATGTATCATTTTATACATTGGTCATTATATTATGAGCTTTTCAAAGCCATGAAAGTTATTTCCACCCATTACAGTTTATTTGGAGTCTTGCACACCATGCAGTGTTCGTAATCGTTACCCAAAGCGGGAATATCTCAAGTGTCACCTGTTTTTACAGCTTACTGAGCTTAGCATCAAATGCTGTTTGTCGTTTTTAGAAAGTGAATATTGACAGAATTTCGTGATTTTGGGATAACAATTTCTTAGTTTGAACAGATTCTAGTTCAGAATGTTTTTTTCGTCAGCTTAACATCATCATCTCAGTAGTTTCCAAGGTCCAACGGAATTCTGCGCACAACATCCTTGCTTTTAGTAAATAACTTATCTCAATAACGCCATAAATATAAAATGAACTTTAGTCATCACTTCAAGCAAATGCGTCCAATACATCAAATATGTTGCTTTGATATTTAGATCGAGAGTAAATAGCAATATCAGAATTTTATATTGAGCAAAGCGACACCTTTTAGGGTAATTTGTGCCAGATGCTTCGGGCCAAAGAAGGAAAATGTCAATAACTTGTACGATGAACATAAATGGTTATTGACATCTCCCGCACTTCAGTTTCCTTTGTCCTTTTTGACGAGTCCACTTACAAAATGTTAAGATAATTATAGAACCGGCCCAATTAAGTGACGATAGATTTAAAAACGGACACTGAAAAGCGATATATATCTGATGGTAGAATTATTAACGCTATGCCATTATACGCCACGCCGGGCTCATCAAAATTCAGCAACACAGAGAAATGGCATGGCTGGTTCTCGGAGTTTTCGGAAGTTCAAATGGTCTTATGGTAAACTCGGAGCTAGCTAGTCAATAACCATTTAGATCTATCGTCTACCTTTTATCTACATGGTAATTAATAGATGCCTTCTGAATAGAAATTAATTACATTCATAGAAACTGTAGCCAACACGATTTCTAAATGCCGGCGCCAATTTGAATGCATTATCCTAACACAAATAATGTACGGAAGACTGGACAATCACAATGACGTCGCTGATGACCCGTAATAAACACTATTGATTCGCAATTGCACCATTGTCTATTCAATGCTCGATTGAATGTCACCAATAAATCTGTCGATTAAATAGAAACCCGGAAGCCAAAGGGGAATTATAATAGTGAAAGAGCGTATGGAAATGAATAAGCTATAATTTCTTAATCAATGGCCTGTCGGGAATCTTTAATGCCAAATAATAACTCGATATCATGCTATCATTTATCGCGGAGTATAAAGGTTGAAAACCATCTACTGGATCCCAATACGTTTGTAATTCCAATGTAGCTAAAGTCGGTATTTCAGCAATATTTTCTATATAGCTAGAACAGATTCTAGTTTAGACGCACAGGAAAATCGAACCTACTACCGTCGGAACCAGGCACCATTCCATCTGATGTAAATACCGTCTACTTAGACCAGTCAGTTATAAAGTCGGTATTTTAGCTGTATTTTCTCTATAGTTAAGACAGATACTAGTTCAGACACAGGAGAATCGAACCCACTACGGTCGGAACCAGGCACCATTCCACCTGATGTAAATACCGGTTACTTAGACCTGTCAGCTATACAACCGGCCTCCGGCTGGATAAACCAACTGGCTCTTTTTCCCATGCAGAATTGCTTTCACTGATCCAATACAGAGAAACTATAACCGTCTCTTTTAAGGTAGGCTGTTATCTTTAATGGTCTTGCTGGATCCCTTGGCTGATTTTCAGAGCACTTGTTGTATTTAGTCTATTACGAAGAAGAGTAGGCTGGTTGTTTTGGATGGCGCTTTCAAATCAATAAAATATCGATTTATGCGCGCCAATGCAGAAGAGAACAAAGCTGAACCATATATATGTTTATATTTTAGGAAAGCCTGAATACTCAATTTTGTGAATTATTATTTTTAAAAATATGAGTAAATGTCAACAGAAAAATAGACTGCATATTTGAAGGTTTATTTCTCGAAGTGCAATAACGATAAGACTTAATATATTAGTTGACCTAGTAGAATAATCCACGAACTAGTAAACGGTACCTCATTTTAATTTTTTTTATAAGATCGATTACAGTGGATTTTTTTTGTCTATCCCATCTTGGAAAGTCTTATAAAAATTTAATAATACATTTTTCAGAAAACATTTTAAGTTTACTAGATCACATTGTGCTCTTTACAATCGTACATATTTGAAGTTTCTGACATAAATAGTTCTCTAGAAATGCGTAATGAAAAATGTAGGGTCTGCTTAAAACTGGGGAGCCCAACTTAGGTAATTAAAGTTTTGCCACTTGGATATGATTAAGTTAAGACTAAATTATAGGCTCAAATTTGAAATGTTTGTAATTAGAATTTCGAATTATTTTGTCCAACAACACAAAGTTTGAATACCTACATTTTTATCCAAGTAAAATTGGCTCATTTTGATCCCAAGCGGTCCAGCAAGACCGTTTTACACTGGAATATGATTAACTCAATGAAGATATATATATAAGACAAGTGAACCAAAGCCGCTAACACCAATGAAGGGCGAAAACATATATTGGCCGCTGCGAATCTTCAGTGTACCACACGAGGTTCAAGTAAGATGAAGTACCCTATAAGGGAAACGTTAAGGACAATTATCGAAACATTTAAGCTATGGGTATAATGAAATGATTTGTTGTTAATGGGAAAGGGATTCTTCATGTTTTAGTTATTTCAAGATACCATTGCCTTAGTTAAAAAGGTTCTTGCTCGGAATGTTTTTTCTGTAGACAGATACCCATACAGTAATCGAACCTGTTGAATTCTTGATTGGCAGAGTGGTCAGAAGGGCCGATGTTTTTTTTTACAAGCATACGTACGATGCCTGTTTCTTGGGGTCCCGGGTTTGAGTATCGTATAGTTCCCATAATTTTTAAAAATAGATTTTGTTCAAACGTAGATGATTTTAAAACTTATGACTTTCATTCTGTTATGAAATTAACACATATCATTCAAAGTTTTAAATCGATACTGACTGGTGCCACTGCTTTCAATCGTTAATTATTTCAAATTGTTAAACTGTGTATATCGATACCTAACATCAGTGAGATTTTATCTGACGAAAAACCTGGATTTGTTTTTGAAATTAACATTTGAACCCATGTAGAAAGCCTTATAAAGTGCCTACTTGTTATACATTTAGGTCTTATTTTATTATCGTTTTCAAACCCTCACCAAATGCTCAAAAACAATACAAAAACTACTGACACCTGTCATAATTCCTATCGCATGTAAGTCTATGCAGGCGTCTATCGTGCAGCTCAGCGCAAGTTTTAATCCACAACTTGTCATCCCCAGACTTGTATGAAGTTGAATGGGAGTCTAGTAATGTCAAAAAGGGGGCGTTGCACGCGGTACTCTGACGTAAAAAAAGTCGAGATTCATGGACTTATCAGTAATGTCACAATGCAAAAATGCGTGTGACGTCATGTAAAAGCTCCACTGTCACAAATGCTCTCACGTCAGAGGACCGCTTTTGCAAGGTTAAAATCACCTCTCTTGTCAACTTCCCGAGACTCCTATTGGCAATGCAGTCCACGTTAAACTAGACAACCATCCGACCAGTCTCAACATGAAACCGATGATTTGCCATTCTAAAGTTTGAAAAAAAAATATTATTAAATATTTGGGAATCCATGTCAATGCCGATTGGGAGGTTATATTAAAACTTCCTCAAGGGCAGATGAAAACTATTTCCTGCTGTTCTGTTTCCTCCATCGACAAGAAAGCCCGAAACCGATCTGTGATTGTGTCTTAGTTTTGCGTCCTGTCATAGTCATGTCGTTGTCGGTAGTATTGTGGACATGTGAGTGAAATATTATTATGACGATACCTTAATTTTTTAAAGCAGTAATTGTTAAGAAAGACACCTCAACAGGATAAATACATTGACCTCTGTGATGTGGAATCAAACACGGATAAAACGCGCAGCTAAAATATCAAAATTTGGAACTTGGAATAGTCCATGACCTTGTAGGAAAGATGAAAAAAGGAAAAGAGACAGAGCGAAAAATGTAACTAGCATAATTTTTGGCAAGAAGTCTCAAGTAAGCCATTTCTAAATAAGTAGATAATATACTTATCGTAACTAAAGTTATATTTCTATTTTCAGAATGTCGAAGCTGCTGTTCGTCGTTGTCTGCGCGGTCTTGATTTTCCAAAATGTCTTCGCTGAGAAAAAGGTTCAGAATAAATCGCGCCAGAAAAGGTCAACAGCAGACGAAGGGACCAGCGCGTGCGCCAACGATTACGTGACAACTAGTGTGTGCGTTGCGTGTGCGGATCTTCCTCCCGGCGTGGGACTTCCTTTAGACGCATGTTGTAAGAGCAAACTAGTGCAGATGATGTGTGCGGCTTGTCTCATGGACTTAGATAGTTATGCAAAAGAAATCGTGCCGTTCAAATCCGACGAGATGGATACAGAAATGTTTGAAAATGGAGATGACGAAATGAACTTGTCCAAGAGATATGGCCGACTGTTTATGGGAAACAGTCCCCTCCCAAACAGCTATCATTCAAGCAACGAGAAGAGGTTCGGTAGATTGTTCGTATCTAGTAATCCTTACTACAGATTAACTAACCCTGACGAGAAAAGATTCGGTACTCTATTTATGGGAAGTAGACCAGGGAGTAACTATGGGAGAAACTACGAGTCAGATCGGAACAAACGATATGGCACACTGTTTATGAAGAAACGGTATGGCCGCCTCTTTCTGGGTACTGGATATGGACGGATTTTAAACGACAAGCGTTCAATAGACGAGGATGACGACCTTCCAATTGACCTTTCCAGTGAGACTCGCTCTAAACGATTTGGTCGTCTATTTCTTTCACGTGCCAGATTAACCGGAAATAGGGACAAGAAGAGCTCTTAAAATTCCTATGTATCGCGCGAGTTGTCGTTCTTGAAAACCGCATCACGTGATATGGGGGAATAAACTATTAAACTCCCCGTTACCGCTTTAAAAAAATTAATCTGCAATAAAATTATTGAATCACAAGCAAGGATGTGCACTTTTACGCCGTACAATGTAACTCTTGAAACTGAACTCAAATCATACAATAGGCAAGACGATCTTGGTGGTTGTTATTGGTGTGACACACGAAACCGACAAAACAAGAAGAGACAGTACCAGTCAGTCGCACCGAACTAATTATATTTTTTACGATTCACCCAACGTAACATGCGAGGGTCCATAAGCACCCTGAATCTTTAGGCGACTATCATTAAAGCATCTAACAGCCTAAAAGGATTCGCCCAAGCACCCTTCCCCATTGTAAAATTGAATCGATTCTACTTTCTACGTCGAGACATTGACTCTAAGATACAATCGGGCCATGTTGTGGTGTACTTCTTTTCTTTGATGGTCAGTGGTCTGTGGTATAAGTCGCTCCTTGTTGTTGGGTCTGTCGTCTGTGACGTCACTCAATGGGAAAGCTTTTTAAATCATTTAAGTAACATCAGAAGTCTATTAACTAGAAGTGGGAAACATCATTTCTATACAACATCTTACAACTGGCGCCCTCTAGCGGACAGTGTATGGAGTTTGAAAATCACATCCCGGCTGAAGAATCGTGGGAAAGCACAGTCGCTTATGATATTTCTAGTTAACAATGTATATTGTCAGTGTGTGAATGCGCCAATTAAGCACATAAAAGCACATCTTCCCGAGGCAAGGTGGAAAAGAAGATCGTCGCATTAAGCCTCTCTTCCTTTCTAACCTAGCCTCCATAGACGGAAAGCCCCGAGTCTACAACAGCTACTGTCGGATAATCTCTCTTTACCCCACCCAATCAGATTGGAGCTCTCTTAGAATAAGAGAGAGGCGGTCCCAACACAGGATGACAACTAGGCTGTATATGTAATGTACACGCACGGCATTAGTCCCATAAACAAGTCCTGACATCATTGACAGTGGTTGTTATACATTTTTGATGTGTAAACGACTTTCGTCTGATTTTCGGCTTGTTTCTACAATAGTCCAATTACATTTTTGCCACATTTTTGGCCCGAATTACAGCAAGGGTAGTAATGTGGAAGTCTCGTCATGTTAACCCTTGCAATGGCAAAATGACTCAAGGAGTACAAAATACAGAACAGCTATGATCTGTTCGTAACTGGGAATAGTTTCAATGCATTAAGACATGTCACAATTTATATATCTTCCCAAAAAATTCATGCAGTATGGTTAAATTCATCGGCCACGAGTGAACTCCTTGTTTTGAATGGGTGTTACACAATGGAAACTTAATCGAAGGAGAGAATAGCAGCCGCGGCGGAGGTGTATAGTTTTGGATTAACTTGATGGCCCCAATCATTCTGACGAAACAAATATTTAACCCTTTCGACTTCCATGGGTCTACATTTCCGTTGAATAAATAACGGCCAGCCATTTAACTTAAGTTTTGTTTTCTTCTCCTTATCTGTATTACCCATGATTCGTCACTAAATTCTGATATTTTCTTTTCGCGCAACAGATAAACGTGAGATTTGCTGCGCAGTCATGAAACGTTAAAAGCTTACCAAAAACCACAATGCTGTTGATATTGAACAATAGACCGTTGCATAATTCTAACTAATAGACTTCTGGTAATATTAGGCAATATCCTGCTATCGAAGCACGCTGGCAGATCATGTGGGGACATTATGTTCTGTTTCTATAATCGTTCGTTATCCAACAGGAATGGTCCCAAATCGTAGTTATGGCTGAAAATCGTACCCAATGACCTTGAACGGGATTTAGCTACAGTCAACAAGGAACTAACACGTAGGGAGGCGATTTCTTGAAGGAGACATTGGAAGCCGTAGGCTGATCCATAGCCTACATGTTCTTAGATGTTCTGGATTAGATTTTCGTCTTTACCGCTAGTCAATCCTGTATTGGCTAAGTGCCAAAACTGATCTTTAACGCTAGACTAATTTTGCAATTTAAAAACACCAGGGGATTTTTATATCCCCTTAGGTATGATTCAGTGAATTGGAACCTCCAACTGAAGTGTTGGGAAGGAAGATATTAACGGGGAAGGCGACATGTTTCAGTCCTTGAAGAATGATCAAAATACCGATACGAAATTTGGAAATATCTTGCACATTAATCAAGACGCTAGTGGATTTGAATGGAAGGTTTTTTCTTCTGAACATAAAATATAAGTACGTACACAAATATGGCTTTAATGGACCCCTCTAAGGACCTTCAGTCATGGCTCTGGTGGAACCCTTATGGGAACCCTCATAGCAATTGTTCCAAGTATTTCTCCCTTTCTCCCTATACCAAGGAACAGTTTTGTGGTAATGGTTCAACATAGAATCCCTAAATAAACATTATTTCTAAGAGTGTATATAACAAGCGAATCTTTAATTTATTAATGTGTGTGTAAACCTGGCAGGGAATTTCATTTTATAAATACGCTGTCTATCACTCAAATGAATACCAAAAGCCCAAAGCGCTAGAAACCTTTACGGAATATATTATATTGATGTTTGAATAATTAATCAGTTTTCAGTTCAAAAAACTAAATTGTGTTGTTTTATAATGTGTTCTTGTAAGAGTCTACAGTTATTGGTGGGTATTAAGAGGACTTTGTGGTGGGTAATTATTATAACAAGTGAGGACAATCCCAGCACGAAGAACAAAGCCATTGCAGCAACCATTACAATTGGAATCTATGGATTTTATAATTATCCTAAAGGATTTTGAACAAAAGCATGTAGGATTTTTCTATAGAATCTATGGATTTTATAATTATACTATTGGGTTTCCTATAAAAGTATATAGAATTTTTCTATCGAATCTATAGATTTAATAATTATCCTAAAGAATCCTGTACGATTTTAGACAAAATCATATAGGATTATTGTGTGGAATCTATGGATTTAATAATAATCCTATGGGATTTTAGAAAAAAGCATATAGGATTGTTCTATGGAATCTATGGATTTTATAATTATCCTATAGGATTTTGAACAAAAGCATTTTCTATGGAATCTATGGATTTAATAATTATCATAAAGAATCCTTTACGATTTTAGACAAAATCATATAGGATTATTGTGTGGAATCTATGGATTTAATAATAATCCTATGGGACTTTGGACAAAAGCATATAGGATTGTTCTATGGAATCTATGGATTTTATAATTATCCGAAAAAAAATCCTATACGATTTTGGACAAAATCACATAGGATTATTGTGTGGAATCTATAGATTTAATAATAATCCTACGGGATTTTGGAAAAAAGCATATAGGATTGTTCTATGGAATCTATGGATTTAATAATTATCCTAAAGAATCCTATACGATTTTAGACAAAATCATATAGGATTATTGTGTGGAATGTATGGATTTAATAATAATCCTACGGGATTTTGGACAAAAGCATATAGTATTGTACTATGTAATATATTGATTTTATAATTATACTATAGGCTTTTATACAAGAGTGTTTTATATGGAATCTATGGATTTTACAATTATCCTAAGGAATCCTATACGATTTTGGACAAAATCATATAGGATTATTGTGTGGAATCTACGGATTTTATAATAATCCTATAGTAGTTTGGACAAAAGCATATATGATTTTTCAATGGAGTTTATGGATTTTTTAATTATCCTATAGGAGTTTGGACAAAAGCATATAGGATTTTTCTACAAAATCTATTGATTTTATAATTAATCTATAGGATTCGGGACAAAAGCATATAGGATTGTTCTATGGAATCTACGGATTTTACAATCATCATATAGGATTTTGGACAAAAGCATATAGGATTTTTCAATGGAATCTATGGATTTTATAATTATCCTATAGGAGTTTGGACAAAAGCATATAGGATTTTTCTATGGAATCTATGGTTTTATAATTATCCTAAAGGATCCTATATTATTTTTGTTTAAGGGAGATCACAGCAGGAAGTCCCCGATGTAGTGCACACATCATCCCGGATGTATTGTGTGCATCACCTCGAAGGTCAAACCATCGTCGCCATTATGACAGGCCTTTCTCCAAATCAAATGATAAACATGTAGTCCGCATTGTGCAGAAGTTTCACCCTTTTCATATGTTTTGGGGTTCGAAACTCAAGGTACTCCTAGATTGTGAAATTCGCTAGGTTACGTGTGAGGAATTGAGTGCAGACGTTTGTAAATAGGTTTCCCGCCAACAGCATGTACGATTTTGATTGGTATTCTTACACTTATTATGGCGGAGCATAGTAACGATGCCACAGTAACGAGAAACTCGCGAGATTAAGCCGATTGCAGCTGATTGGATTCGTGTTGCCCACAGGCTCTGATTATACCCAAACTAAAGAAAGATTCATCCAATAACCTGCCTATAAATAAATCACCGAACACATGTATTTAAGAATTTTACGCCTGAAACTTTTCCTAACTTCCGGTTCAGTTGGCTTCCTATATCAAGTGAAAGTTTACCAAAATCAAATATAGAACTTTTTAGTGTTGGGTAATTCGAATGATTTTTCAGAGCTACGGTCGCAATAATTTTTTTATTTCAACATCACTGAATCAAGTTCACGCGAGACAATCTCAGATGGTAATTATAAATCCAATACAAAGATATGGAAGTTTTGCCACCCGATTGGACACGGCAAACTGATTTCATGCAAGACAGGGAGAAAATCTCTTTATATTACTCACCCATTTGTGTTAAATGGACCTTATCAACGATCGATCACCAATGATTGATTTTCCTTGTTTTTGACAATAAACTGATAATGAACCATCCGGAGCACGCGATACACCAGCTCAATGTACACATTCAGGCTTTCACTGAATAGTCTAGATGCAGAGCTATGTGTGGTCCGTGTCCCTTTTGACAATTCATCTTCCAAAATTTGATTTTAAAGCTGGTCATATGGAAAGCTTGACATTGCTTCTCACTTCTAGCTTCCGAAACGAACTTGCCATAGCTGGAAGCAGAAAAACTCTAGCCTACATGTACATCGTTTTCAGCTTTCAAGCTTTTCAGCTCACATTCTGGTCTAAAAAGCTCATCATTGTGTTCAGCATCTCATCTTTTACCAACAATAGATGGACATATGAATAGCTGGTGACGTTTTTACAAGCGATTCCAACTTCTAAGTTTAACCATTTGCTATTAACAACTTTGAATCTGCTTTTCGGCTTCGCGTAAATAATGAAGACCGTACCGGATAGACGTGTTTAAAAAAAACGTTAATACGGTTTAATTGTTTGTTGCTTACCTGTCATATTTGTCTCGTTCTTGATTGTAGACTTCTGGGTATGTTTGCCTAATAAAATGATACATAATGGTATCGATGGGGATATGAAGCCTGACTTCGATTTCCGAAAAGATCAATTAGGCTACACCGTTAGAGACGTTTAAACTCTGTAGCTATGAAGACTCACGTGATGATGGATGGTGTGGCAGTAATGGGTTTGATATGTGTTGCGGACACTAACAGTTGTTTTGTAAAAAAGGGGAATAAAGCACAAAATATCACACCGTACAAGGCCGTGCAGTGCCTCTGTTAGGAACGCTAAGTCCCATACATTATAGCAGCCACACGCACTTTAACCAATCGGCAGACCTTCAACTTTACAACGGAAAAATAACATTATTGTCGGTTTCGTACCTTCTTTGAATCAAAAACATTTGATAAGTTTGTTTGATAAGGGTTTAAGAAGTATGGAGTAAGCGGTTCTGGTAGAACATCTCACTACATAATAAGAAAGGGTCTTGCAGTGAAGTGCGATTTGCGATTGCTACTATCTATGTAGTGGGGGTGCTGTGGAGCTTCTGGTCGGCACCTCACTACATTATAACGAAGGGGTTTTCTATCAAGTAGAGAGGAATCACTTAAAATTTAAATCGCTCAGTTCATAGCCAAATTGCTAGTTTACCACTGAGAAGGGATATTTTGAGTCAACGGTGATTGGTGGAATTAATTCTATATGCACGACGGTTATGCGGTATGGATATGATTGAAACTGCATGGTGTAAATCCATGTTATGCCTTGACTTTAACGTTGAAATAGTGGGCCAATGCTTAAATAGTTCATTGTGACAGGGGCTCCTGGAAACAATAAATGGAATCACAATAGTGACAGTTTCAGTTATCTCTCTCGGCTGTAAATAACCAACATTGCTGACACACCGTTACATCAAGTCGGAACATGCCAAAACGGATTACGGCGAAGTCATTCTACGCTCGGAAAATGTGTGAAAAAAATGTGTTAACAAGCCATGAACTGCCTTTGCTGCCGCCGCCGCCGCAATGTACTCCTAAACTGAATTTGCAGATTTGAAAGCCATATAAAATTGTATTTACGCGTGATGGAATAGAGTGAATACTCTGATAAATAAGGCTTGGTAATATTTCATATTCATACATACATCACGGACGGGCGTATGATCGAAGCTAAAGTAACGAGAATCTCGCGAGGTTTAGCCGGTTGTTCTAAAAGAAAAAAAAGTTTGAAATTACTCAGCCTTGTGTGGGCCAGTAGTATAGTCAGAGCAACTCGGCGCGCATTCGTGAGGAGGTTGTGAGGCGGTTGTGAGGCGGCACCGCACTACA
>JAVFBW010032189.1:0-11199 GCA_034783835.1 Mopalia ciliata
CCCCCCCCCCCCCCCCCCCTCATCTTAAGATTGCTTGACATATTACAATCTGGTATTAATAAATAACAATTTCTAATAGGCACAAAGGCATCCTGTAAAAAAGACGAAGGAAAAAATATAAATGATGAGTGTGCCTATATTGCATAAATTGTTCATCATGTTTTGTAGTTTCGCCATACTCTTGTACTCTGAGCAAATATAATGGGTGAGCCTATCGTTAAACTACAGACAGAATATTCTTCAGGAAAAAGTTTATGATGACAAAAATATCCTATGTTTACATTCCTTAAGTGATTTGTTCTTGCGATGAAGCCTTAGTTGACGATCTGCTGTGGTGGGTTGTTTGACCAGATTTTGTTATGTATAGGAGATTGTTCCGCGGATTGGTTTAATCCTTATTCTGTTCACGTAAGACACCCTCTTAAAATAATTCACCTGCGAGATGAACTTTAAATAATTAATGTATTTTTTCTGGAGGCCTAAGCATGGATTTCAACAGAGATCCAAAAACTGCAATTCCCAAACAGTAATTACAACTCAGCCAATTAAGCACAATGTTATCGGGAAGTGGCGAAAATACAAGAACAGCAATTTCCTAAACTGTTTTGACATAAAACGCGTCTGCACTCTGTTCAGGTTAATTGAGTTTTAACAGGAATTATAATTAATTTAATTTATTTCTAAAAAATTCTTCACACTGACAAAGGGATGAAGATTAATAAAAAAAGAAAGAAATCATCTCCTGCTCAAGGTAAACTATTAATCTCCATCAAGTAGTAATCTCTGCTATATGTGAAATGCACGTACACCAAAGTAATATACATGTACATATAAAATCGTGTTAAATCTGTAACAAATAAAATATTTCACATGGTTTTAGACAACCTGCAAACTGGCATTTTAGGTACAGGATTTCTATATCCCTGTATAAGGAGACTAGCAAACTGGTAGCTATTGGTTGGTCATATTGGAATATAAAAGGAACTTTGTACTGTTAGATCCTGTACCTGGTTCCCAATTGAACCCCAGTGGAGTTCATATAGATGTAAATGGAGATAAATTTAACACAGCCCTAACTCAATTATTTAATTTTAGCATAAATCATTTCACATCCCGGCGTTAAAACCGCGCAACAGAAATATTTATAGCTGAGATTTCAGAATGACACCAATGATAACGTTAATGAATTACTGATTTTACACAAGTATTTCAACCATTTCACATCCCGGCGTTAAAACCGCGCAACACAAATACTTATAGCTGAGATTTCAGAATGACATCAATGATAACGTTAATTAATTACTGATTATATCAGGAGTGAATAAAATGGTCAACCATTTTATTCACTCCTTGGTGATGACAAAAAAAAGTGTCGAAATGTCGATGGTTTGTTTGTTTGTTTGATTGGTGTTTAACGTCGTACTCAAGAGTATTTCACTTATATGACCACGAACAAAAATACAGAACATCACAAACAAATCTGCTTCCTGTTACCCTTTAGCTCTGAGAACACCAGGGCAACAGAGAGCAACCTCTTTTCTCGCCTCTTACGATCGACCGAGGAAGCCGAGGGAGTGTTCTGCAGGGCCATGACCAACCCGCTCCCTCACGGGGCTCGAGAAGACATGAAGTTTTCTGTGTTCGGAATTACACTACTTGTGTATTATACTAGACGTATCAGTGGAACAACAGGGTTTTTTTTAATTACTGATTATTCAAAGCATTTAGACAGTTAGAAATGTATCATTAAACTTGCTGTTAAAAGTCAAACAGAGTATAGCGAAAGACACACTTTTGTTAGGGCCATGATAGTTTTATTACAACATGTTTGCTGCCACCAACACATTAAAAGTTTCTCAAACATAACAATCAAACGATGCACTGCCCAAGGACAAGTGGGCTGTTTCATTAAGAAGACTCAAACGGTCAATTCAGGTTTTGCTGAACCAATAGATCTATTTTGGGGATATGTCTTCTTATCAAGGAAACTATAACTCGGAATATGATATACGTTTATATTGTTTGGGAGCTTGGGTACTAAGGATTACAAAATGGTAGATCTGCTAAAGTTCTCATAATTTAATCAATATTACACTAAAATAAAGTTTAAAAAGCCATATGCCTGAAAACTGTGCATCATTTTTTCGAAATTTTGCCAAAAATATTTGTAATTGTGACAGTACAACCATGGAAAAGTAAAAAATATGTCTTTAACAAAACTTTGAAGAAAAACCTAAGCGTCTTTAAAAAATACGAGGCACTCTTTTATGGCAAAAAAAAACAAAACAATCTAAGGCTTAAATTAACTATTTGTAATTAGGATTTCGAAAATTTTTTTCGCGGTATCAAAAATTTTGACTGTTGAAATTTAAATAAATGGTATTCTTAAGTTCTGGGCGCAGCTGAATTTTGTTACGTTCAACATGCTGGAGAAAATAAATGTCCTATCACTAAATCCGATTAGAAGTTAGCCTGTCAGGTAATATAAGCACCACAGGGCATTAAGATGTGGTTATATCACAGCTGTGCAGTTTACAAATAATAGTGTATCTGTTCAGTGTATATTGTCCGGCTGTATGTTACATGACGGTAGAACATCCAGGTACTGTACTACCAAGATGTTCAGCAGATGTATATGATACACTACACTCACACGCGAATGTCGACTAATACAGATCGATTAACCGTAGCATGGTCTTGATGAACTCTCTAAGACAAGTGTTTTGAATTAATCTTACACTTGAGTTGTTATGGTAGATATTTGACAAGATGGTAAATTAAACGTTTATGGTATACATGTAGAACGTTTGTAATGAACATGTAGATATACAGACGAGAAATTACCCTGGTTGAAATAAACCCGACCAACAAAAGAGTATTTCTATGGAATCAAAAATAGCACATTAGTCTATTAATTTACTTAAATGCTCGTTTGGAGAGTTTTGATACACAAATGAGTGCTAACTAATGGATCATTTAGAGTTTTGTCTTTTACAAAGTTATAAAGGATACAACCCCCCAGAAAGCCATTGCAAACGTCAAAGACAGTGACCTGTCTGCTTAGACTGTTTCTCTGTGACTTATATGTTAAGGACTGCTTCATTCACCTGTTTCCCATCAGCGTGAGTCGAGAAAACATAAAATATTGATAACTTTTTCGGAAACCTGCATATTTTAAATCCGTATTAGGACGATGAAAATAATATCATAACAAATGGAATTGAGTGTCGGGCTTAGGTTCGAGCTTATATGGCGTTTTAATACATGACGATATTGACAGTCCAAGACTACCCATTAAATTATGTGGTTGTATTTGATTTGATTTTTTGATTTGATTTATTCACCATAAATAATAATAATTAATCATTTCGTACTCAAAAGTATTTATTGTTAAGAACACTTTTCATCTCCGACCGTTTGTGAAACGCCTATGAGAAACTTCCTAAATCCACACCGTGATCTTCGCATCAAGGGAAAACTTCCTTTTCATAAATCAGGTCGAAAAACGGCTTCGAAGCCTTGGGCTGTAGTCCTACAACTGGCTTGTCAGTCCATTGCTACCCCATCATAGCCTTGCACGGCCGCCTACTTACGATCAGGACGGAATTGTAAAAAAAACAACATTTGAACGATTCCAGTATGGAGTGGGTTGACTAAACCCACAAGCTTTCGAAGGATAACTATCTCCATCATCAGAAAAAAATATCAAAATGAAAGTAAATCATGTGTATACGGCTGATATAAAGAAAACCATAACGAACAATGGATAACCGTAGGAGAAAGAACAATATTGAATGTATGTAGAAAAAGCTTACATGAGTGAGCAGCCCAAGCTAACAATAAATCAAAGATGCAAATAAAAAATGGACAAAGGGTGGGTTAGTGTATAATGAATTATGCCAGACTAACAATAAGTGGAGTTCATATCAAAAGCATACATAATAACATAAGTATAACAGCATAACAATGAATGTCTATTATGACGTGACGTCCATTTCTTTGTGAAGCGAATGTCATCTAACTGGCTGATCCTTCGTCGCTTTTACGGTCTGCCATTACCCCCAAGATTAGCAATGCTGTCCTTGCTTAGCATCGGGGAAATAATGGAAACGCTTAATATCTTGGTTGTGCTAGCGTCAATTATTGTTACATACACCGGCGCCATATAAGTGAAATACCCTTAAGCACGGCGTAAAACACCAATCAGTCATAACTAGTAGATATCTGAGCCGAAGATAAAGGAAACAGGTTAATTTTTCACTAGAAATATGTGTGTTTCAACCCTCCGGTACATGAGTGAGTCACACGATGGGGCTTCGGCAATCGCGAGGAGATTCTTATAACAGCTGTATATGTTCACTGTTGACGATGGCAAAATAAAGCCGAAATATTTAGTCAAAATGAGTATTTCATTCTCCAGTGTTGCACTACACTTGTGTACTCTATAGGGTCAGGGGTAAATGTAATCGTATATCCTTGAATGACTCTTACGACTCTGCTTATGTCACACTGCGAACTGACGGCAACTGAGGACAACTGAACGCTTATGTCACAAAACACTCGCACGTCAGAGCCTTACTGGAACTAGTTGTACAAAAGCTTATGTCACTTGCGATTGCTTAGAACTACTCACGATCAGTTGCAACTGGACGTAAAGAAACTAGAACATGCACGACTACCTGGAACTGGGAGACAACAAGTTGCCGATAGTTGCAAGAGAGACGCAGATGTGCTAATGTCACAATCAAAGCTCCGACTGACTAGTTGCGTCGATCGTCAACTGGTCCACTGGAAATGGTCGGAACTAGTTCTCAGTCGACGTCACTGAGAAACAAGCTACGCTTTTGACCCGAACGGGAATAGAAAAACATGATCTGGACATGTTGGTCTTTACCATGTCTTACAAATAAGCAGCACTTCTGTAGACGCAACGTCCAAACTTCATTGGAACCAGTTACAAACCAGAAGCAGTCATGGACTGGGTTTTAATCTGTATTGAAGAGTATTTCACGTATATGACAGAGTGACCCAAATCGGTTAGGAAACCCACTCAGGGCATGACTAACAATAATCAAAGACAAGACGTCAGACAATCACAAGATACAATCTAAAGACACCATGCACAACCAGATCAGCTTCATGTTGCCCCTTAGCTCTGAGAGCACCAAGGCAACAGGATACACAAGAAGTCCTTAGGTATAATAAAGTTCAAATTGATGAGAACCCTAAGTAACCGAATATTAAAATAAAATCAAATCAAATTTCATTTTAAACTGTTTAACCCCCTCACCGTCGAGTGACTAGATGTTTAGCCGTTTGTCCACTGGCAGACATGATTGATAGCGTCGATTATCTACCCAGAAGAGCAAACAGCTCGGTAAGAGGAAATAATAGCCTTTAATAATGCCTGCCTATTTAATAACACACAAAAAATACTAAAATTGACCTCATCTATCAGCATTATCGGATTCCTTGAACGCAATTGGATTTTCAACCAATTTCTTTTGCATCCCTATTATGTTTTCCATACACTACGTTAAATTTCCAATAGATTTTTTTTATATATTTTTGTTAACTTTTCGCTTGTTAGATTTAATATTATGTTAATTGAACGTTATCAATCAGAATCATGTTTCGCTTAGTGAGTTTTATTTGACATGGTGTCATAATAACGGCTGTTTTCTTTGTGCATTAATAGTTCTGATAGAGCCCGGGTCTTATAGCAAGAAGACTTTATTTTAAATTCATTTCTTTGGTTAATGTGATTACCATGTTGGCCAACAGTTAATGAATAATCAATCAGAAGGGTAAAATTTGTTTTATGAGTGTTGTTTTTTAGTTATGATTTCCCAGTTGAAAGGACACAAGACTAGGCCAGTGCTCTGTTGTTCAAAACTAACAATAATCGCTTATGTATAGATATATGGCCTGTTAGTCATGTCACGTGTTCAACGACATTTCACGAAATTTCCTCCAATTTCGCGTGCCTCCTACATTCTTTCTAATTCTAGCATTAAGTGAATGTTAAAAGATATGTTATTCCCCATACCGTTGCTACAGCTGCCCGATCACCAATACAGAATAAGGGTCTGAAACATAGTTATTCAAAGTATATGGCGACGGAGACTGAACGATGTACCCGGAAGTCGATCAGAAAGGAGCGAGACTTGCATGAACTTTCAACTCACTAATCTAAAATTGCTAGATAACTGGGCAGGGATTAGGGAATGATGTTCCTGTTGCGCTGCTGCTCTCAGAAATGAGGGGCAACGTGAAGCCGGTCTGTTCCTTTATTGTTTTGCAATTCGTCTTGCGACTTTCTTGTCCCTATTTGCCAGTGTCGTCGAA
Organism: Mopalia ciliata; assembly: GCA_034783835.1. Taxonomy (NCBI): domain Eukaryota; kingdom Metazoa; phylum Mollusca; class Polyplacophora; order Chitonida; family Mopaliidae; genus Mopalia; species Mopalia ciliata. The sequence goes on from JAVFBW010032189.1 coordinate 6,349, forward strand.
GTAGTTTCTTTCAGCCATGGCGTGCATGGGCTGGCATGTCGTCATTTGAGGGAAATAATTTAAAGTACGACGTTAACTCTATCAAAGTTATAAACATATATACTATTTGTTTATGATGATTATTAAATATACATGATAAAATTTGAGCCATTGGTCCATTAGGGCAGCAAAATCTGATCAACCAGTTGATTGGCTTCCATTTAGCCTAATGATTATGGAATGTGAATTGTTTGTTCGTTGAATGATCATGATATAATCAGCTTTTCGCCTCCGGTAATGATGTTACACGATAAGTTCCGCGTTTCGTCACTGGTTAATGATCCTACACGATATAATCCTTCTTTCGTCTATGTGGGTAATCTCTCGATAACAAAGACACTTATTTAGTGACCATGCGTCAGTGCTTCCGGTAGAAAAAGATTCGCCGTTTTTGATTGGATGAAAATTCGGGACCGATCTGCCTTGAACCCAAGTAGCTCAGTCGGTTAGAGTAGTGGTCTTGTTAGTCAGAGTCCCGAGCTCGAACCCCGGTCCAGGGAAGCAAAACTTTCTTGTTTTACCATAAAAATAAGTAATTTGCTTGTTGGCATCACATTATACTTGAAAGCGCTCTCTGGAGTGAGATAGAAAGGTAGAATTAAATAAATTAAGAAGTTGTTATCCACATCAAATATTTCAATCTGACACTTTTAGAAACTGTAAGCGTATACTGGGACTACATGTGAAAGCTGTGTCTGACGTTCAGGAAGTCAATGAGACTGAATTGTGCCTAATAATACAGAAGTAGTCCATTACGTTCTTCCCAAATGGCCACAAATGACTTCTTATGCCAGTGAATAAAGTCGTCCCATTTCCATAACAAGGTCGACTGAATTTATCTTACACAATTTGAAATACTCCGGTAAAAACCATGTGATTATATCAAATTTTCGTGTTAGGTAAGCAGTTTGTTTTAGAATGCCATTTATTTCGTCATATCAATGAATGTAAGATTTTTGTGTTTTTTTTTTTTGTATTTCACTGGGGTTTAACGTCGTGCGCAAGGATATTTCACTTATATGACGACCAAGTGTCCATTTCACACTGCTTCTTTGCTAAAGTACGGTAGAAAACCATAAGGAAGCCTATTTTTAAAAAACCTGTGATTCCCGGAGCCACATCGTGTAACTCCCTCATATGCCTTATAGTCGACTGACGGACTAAAACCAGTGGACGGTACATCTAAATAGGATTAGAAGACAAACACACTAACCTCATATTCCACGGCCACGGGATGGTAATGTAAGTAAACCTTCCACTTCAATGTAAGGTTTTACAGGATAACAAAAAAATGAACTCTAGCTGTGGCGTTATTGGATACCGGATTAATTTCTGATGGAAGCATTCCATGGACTGGACCCCAAATGATGTTCAGAATGTGACAGATGCATGAGCTGTTTTGTGACAGATACCATTTTGACTTTTTGGGTTTACATAACATTTGCACTAAATATTCAATAACATTTTTATTTTATTAAAAGCAATCTATTCAGGAACAAAATCGATAGTTCTACACCAGTAACTTTTTTGCGCTTTTTGTCTCGTTAATAGAAACTAATTTTCTTCGAGCAGCTCAGCCTTGGACTATTATCAGCGAATCAAATCCATGGAGACACAGTTCATCTCACGGTTTTGTAACACGTAATCTCTTTAGCGGTCACTCAGCGTGTATAACAAGATTTACTGGTTACTTGGGAACAGAGTCAATTTACCGCCTAGCCTCTGGAACCTTCTGTTTATCCAACAAATACACTGACGACATTATCATTTATCCTCCGTTTCTTACAGATATCTTTATGAATAAACTGATAGCATTTATTTAATTAAATAAAATTACAATTGTATTCTCCATTCATGGAAATAAAACTAATCTTCAGTTTCTTTTCAACTTATTTTGCTAATTTCGTCATAACACAGCATGTGTTACAGCAGATAATAGTTCAAAGAATGTTGCAAACTGAGGCTTGTACATTTCTTGAACCCACTTCCGTCCGGTATCCTTTAATATTTATTATGAACGGTGGATTAACACTTTGGGCTGTCTAAGGATAACTTGACTATTTCTACATTATAAATATTGATCCTAAACCATACTAAATGCCTTATTTGTTACTTATTATCAATACTTTGTGTTGAGCAAGAGGCGGTTGTTGTGAGTACTAGTATATGATAAAACAAACGACATACTCTTCTGTTTTGTGCAACTCAGAACCACACGATTCCTCATCGATGTCATGTTTGAGCGACTGGCGATTGTGAAAGTGTATTACAAAACCTAGTAAACACATGACATAGAAAGCGGTGTTCTCTTCTGTTTTCGCATAGTTAGAAAAATCGACTCCTCGCCGATGTCATTTTGGAGCACGATTGTGAAAATGCATGACAAAACATACGACATAGAAAATAGTATTCTCTTCTGTTTTCGCATATTTAGAAAAACATCGACTGATCAGTGATGTCATTTTTGTATGATTGGCGGTTGTGGAAGTATATGGCAAAACAAACGATATACTCGTCTGTTTGGTTAGTATATAGAACAACACCACTTATAAATACCATTTTTGTATGTCTGCAAAACAAACGACATACTCCTCTGTTTAGTTGGTATATAGAACAACATCACTAATAAATACCGTTTTTGTATGACTGGCGTTCGAGGAAGTATTTGACAAAACAAACGATATACTCTACTATTCCATTGGTATTTGAAACAACACGACTCCTTATTTGTGGGCGACTGACGATTGTGGAACTGAGGGATATGTCATGTGTCTCTTATAGCTGTTTCTTCACTCAACCTTCGGTGACCAATGATTCCATTAAAAGTCTCTTTTTCCTCAATTGTTTTTCTGAAACAATGACTAGCAAAAAATACCAACAGTTTCGAGCTGTAGGCTCTCCTCTGAAGGAGCTTTCAGGTCGCGTTCTTATAGACCATTATTCGTGTAAACACTTCCAAGCAATCTAGGCACACACGGGCGTATTTTATTTTCCATTTAAATCGAAACGGTATATACAAATGAGTTTTGTAATTACCAAGGATGCTGCTTATAGAAGGAATCCATCTATTTTCGTTTAGTTGACACTCTTTCCAGACTCCATGTCTACTACTAGGCTCACTAATTAATGATAACTCATTGGTTTTACAGCACTGTGCCTGGAAAATGGTAATTAAGAGAATTTATCATCGAAGGAAATTAACAGAAGGGCTAGAACAAGACTAGAGGGATTTAGTACAAAGACAATTGATATATCTCGGAATTAAATTCCATATTTGTTGGCTCTAATTGGAGATTCTAAGGCTGGACTTAGAAATTATAAAATACCCAATTGTTTTGGTTGGTTTTTGTTTTAGTGTACAGGCGTGCGCCTTTGACAAAATCCTGTCTCGCTCCATTTAAATAACAGTAATAGTGATGTATTGTATTTGACAGCACGTGGCTTGTGGTGTGTTATACCAATCCGTTAAGGTAATGTATAATTAAAATTCAGTAGTTTGGCCCCTCGAGGCAACACCTGTTTCCACACCTTAACCGTTCACATCATGGCCAGAGTTTATATAAATAGATCCTGTCCCTAGGTTAATGTCTTCCTTCACGCAATCTAATTACTTATTCCAAGACCACTGTTTAACAAGAAAATAATATTTGCTTATTTAAAAAAAAAAATTATTTATTTATTTTTTTTATATATATATTTATTTATATTTATTGTTTGATTGTTTTTTAAACACGCGATATGCAATCGTCACCAAAAAAAAAAACTCTTGTTAGAATTAAAGTTTTATAAAGACGAACTTGAGTGGAGTAGGGACCAATCAATTAATATTAATAAATATTAATAAATATATTAATACTAAATCTTGAGTTGCGTATTAATTAATGCAAGCTCTGTTTTAAAAGATAGCAGATAGCAAAGAAATGGCGCGACAGGGAGAGATCAGTCTTAAAATAATCTGTTTTTATAACAGAATATAAAAGCTACTGATATAGCTATTTAAAGTAAGGTCATAGTTTTCTATAGATCCTCCCACGAAATACCGGTTAAGTGCTGTTTCAAAATAAAAATAGGGGAGAGTAAAAATACGGAATAAAAATAGGTGCGCTTAAAAATATGGAAAGCTACATACGCCGATAATAATTTTATTTTATTTTTTCAAATCTTGACAAAAATAGAATAGAGTTTTATATTTAAATCCGAGTCATATGCATTTAATAGTCATGGCATTCAACAAAAATAACAAAACCTGATACTAATATATATTTATAGCATAATCTAATCTTTATTAACGTGTAGGTCTTGAATTAAGCTGAATATTGCCTCGAAAGCTGATGTACTTTGCTCTATTCTGTTCATGGCAATACGTCAATGACACGTCACACGGCACACGTCATGATAATCCTCAGCGCGCGATCTCCATGGTCACACCGTGATGTCTAAGATATCACCTGTCACGTGTTACAACACAGAAAGGATCAGAAAGAGTACAAAAATGCCAAGACAAAGGTCACTTCAAGGTTTCAATTATTTTTAGCGAAAAAGATTGTTTTGGTACTGGGGCTGCTAAATTTGTCTTCATTTTTATCTGTCTTGGTAAACACTGAGCTGTTGAGTAATTGTAATTCGAGGCCGATTTGTTATGACTGCTTGAACTTTAAAGCTTGTCTTTTTGTAGCCTGTGCTTGTTTTGTATATTGTCACAATCAGCTTCCAAGGCGAGGGTGTGTGCGTGGGTGCGTGTGTGTGTGCGTGTGTGTGGCTGGTGGGGGGGGGGGGGGGGCGGTAACAGTCCTTGATTTGGATGAAATAAAT
>JAVFBW010032189.1:11209-28469 GCA_034783835.1 Mopalia ciliata
AAGATACGACCCATGTCTTGTGCTATTCTGACGATACAGTCAGATGCTATTTGTCTTTCACATTCTCATTATCCTCGAAATGTTTTTTTTTCGGAAACAGCTTTAAGGAATGAATACGACTAACTCAAATAGCCAATGTATAGTAATTCTTACCTTCATCAATACCTTTTAGCTTGTGTTATCCGCAAATTACTGAAAGCTTGGCCAATTAAACACGTCTTTAGTTGCCCCTTGTTCAAGGTGTTTCCACCAATTTATTGGCTTTCCCCGTCGCGCGACGCGTTTTAGTTTACCGTTAAAATGTACGAAACGAGCATGTATAAATATCAATAGCCAATAGTTTAACAAAATGCACAAATAGTGTAATTCCGAAAAACGATCACTTAATTTTGACTCAATATTTAAACATTTATTATGCCATCATCACGATTCATCAGGTATTTTGGGTTACCTCGTACCTTTTCCAGTCGAGCGTCAGATCACTTCTTAAAAATCCATTTTGGCCATATCACGGCTTGTGAATGTAATTTAGTGGATTATACCGTCGACAGACCACGGAAGAAGGTAGGATTGGCTTAGACTCTGTTCAGAAAAGCCGTTTTGTGATAATATTTTGTTCGTTCGAAAACACCAGCTTCGTCAATTTTTTTTGGCGAAAACGGACCTATGCTGGAGTGAAGAAAGGAGATAATGGCTGACCTATTTCTCGTAAACATATCCCTCACATTTCCGGGGTTGTCTACAGGAATCCCCCGAGGACTTGTGTGGTTTTGTAGAAACCAGAGAAAGACCATAACTTCTGTGGGTTACCTACATGCCCCTCAAAGGAATGTTTCCATCTTAAAGATGTTACAAACGAAAGATTATACACCATTTATTACTATGATAGCTGTATTTTGGAAATGTATATTGTTTCATAGACAAATACACTGTTTGCAACGAAAATCGTTCGTCACCAAGGGTTTGTCAAACGAAGGTGTGAATTATCACGACAAAACGACAATTATTGAGTTTCCTTCTAAGCTGCGAATATTTCTCTACAGGTATCATGGCACCGGGGCACCGAAGAAAAGTCTTTGGTTTTTTATGATATTACCAACAACAATGTTTATTATTTGGGTTATTTATGATAATCTGGTAATGGTAGATATATAACTTCGTAGATACAAACGTTATTACTGTGAATATAACAATTATCGGACAACATTATTTCTCTAGTGTTGCAATGCCTTTAAAATAAAACAGATGAAGCTAAGTTGAACGCTAGCAAGCCCAAGGGAGAGAAACCATTTCGACCTCGTAAAAAAAAATCCCCATCGATAACATCGGCCTTTCTGGAGCCTTTTTTGTGGGAAGCACAAACTTATAATTGGTTTTAGTAATAACTCGATGTATCCCCAGGGACGAAAATACTTAGACAAACCGTAATTGACTTATGTTGATGGTATTTAGAAGTTTTTGGAGATATAAATGTCGCCCCACGATAGGACAAGACTGTTCATATTTGATATAAAAAAAAGATTTCAGTTAGTAAATGAAAGGCCCAAGAATTTTTTATTTTTTTTGTTTTGTTTGTTTGTTTGTTTGTTTTGTTTTTGGTTTTTTGTGATGTTTAAGATAGGAAGGCTAATTAATCTGTCATCAGTACCTCGTTGCTTATTTTAAATATTTTGTCCGCCAAATCAACAGGTTTCTTTTTCAATTCTAATTCTGTAACTGGTAAATCGTATTTTAAGAAAACACAGGTGAAAAGCCCCAACAATTACGCACCATTGTAAAAGCATAACTGTTAAACACTATGATATCGGATTTTAGTTTAAATACGACCGTACAAATATAAGACTTAAAGTCGGTTTCGGCTCTTTGGCTAAGGACAGTTTGTTTGAAAGAAGCAATACTGTCTGTACTCAGAACTGGAGTCAACATAGCATTCCAGCGCTATGGAAACGCTTCACTCCTTGGTTGTGGTAGTGTCAATTATTGTTAGAATACACCACCGTCATATAAGTATAATACACTTAAGCACGGCGTAAAACACCCATCAATCAATAAAGTCGATTTGGGAACTACTCCGTGTCGTAAATAGCAGTTTCAGGGGGTAGTTAATTGGGGAATATCGCACTTTCTTGGCTTACGCTTTTAATTAAGGAACTCTGCTAATCGTATCCAATACAACATTACCTGGAGACATAAAACTACTTACCGTAAACCATAAAGTGTGCTAATAAAACCCGTGAGCTGTGCTGAACAGGCTACTCGCCGAGTCTGTGAATCTATGTCGACATTCGGCCGGCTTGTAAATCACATTAGTGTCGTAAGAAAATTATAAAAGGAGTCAGAAGCTGAGATGAGGAAAGTTATATTCGGTTGACCTTATTGGTAATCTCAAGATTCCTATCGCGAAAGCTGTCGATTACCACCTCGGGGAATGCCCTACATTATTAGGTATCTTAAGACATATTTTGAAATATATGGAAGATCATACATCCCATTTGTAATGATCAACATATTTTAATAAATGAGGACCATAAAATCGGATTGAAACAATGGGTACAACGACAATCAACATAATCCAAAGCGATTGACTTAGCTCTGCTTTTGTCACCTTGAAAGAAAAGACTAAATTTGTTGGTTTTACACTATTCCAACACATCCACAATGTGTACTTAGCCTAGAAGTACATAAAACATGTTTGCTATTATCAAGCCAAAGATATCTTGCTGTTCATCTTTTTTAAAGATTAATTTTCACCATTTTTTAATAAAGGATTCATTTTTTTAGTTTTCTTAAGTAATAATTGGTTTCTGCAACCAGCACCAACAAAATAAAATCCGATCAAATTGGGGTTTTCTGAATTGTGCATCGACCAAGCTGGTCGAGTTGTTTTAGTGGTATTCAAATAAAAAAAATGTAGTTTTTGTGACTAAACAATGGAATTGTTTGGGACAGGACCTGTCAATGCTAAAGAACATAACAGAGTTCCGTATTTTAAAGTTATTAGCTATAAGGACAAAGTAATATGTGTCCAATATAGTCTAATAGTTACAGCTAAGATTGGAAAGGGCTACACTTCCTTCAGGGAAGCCTGGATCGATAAAGTCCAGATCCCTCTGGCTGTTTTTCCTGATAAACAAGTTTCATAAGGTGGTCGAATATCCATAAGTGTCATATGTAACTACCATCTGTCCTCAACACGGCCCAAGTGGCTTCTGAATGGCATGTACCCCCAAAACTAGTACCGATGTCGATCAATCTTCCCCAGGAAAGTGTTTTATGCTGAGTAAGATGGCTCGTCCCTGAATGTATGATGGTTTTACTAGATTAATTCTCTTCCTTATTATTTTTGATTGATTCATTGATCGCTTGGTTGGTTTCGTTGGTTGGTTGATTTACTAATTGATTGATTCCTTGATTGATCTACTGATTGATTTGTTGATTGATTGATTGATTCATTGATTCATTGATCCATTCATCGGTCGGTCGGTTGGTTGGTTGGACGGTCGATCGATCGGTTGATTCGGCTGAGGGTTGGATGGGTGATTTAGTGATTTATTGATTGATTGATTCATCGATGTATTGGCGGATTGGTGCATTGATTGATTCATTGATTGATTTGTTGATTGATTCATTGATTTATTCATTGGTTCATTAATTCATTGATTGATTTGTTGGTTCATTCATTGATTCATTGGTTCATTAATTCATTGATTGATTCATTGATTTACTGATTGATTGACTTCACTAACTCACATACTGAACTGTCGACCGATTGATCGGTTGCTGTTCAACGTAGTGCCCAAGGGTATGCCTACATTTTATATCTGCACTAACACAAACATGTCATTTGTTTTGCTTTGTTGGATAATTAATATTCATTTATTGCTAAGTAAAGATAGGATGACGTTTGCAACAAACTGCCATTAGCCAGAGAGCAAGTCTTCACGACATAAAGACCGATTAGAGTGCCCAGGTTATGGTTGCATTACCCGCTTCAAGTGAGGGAAAACAGAAAGCCCTAAATTGAAGATAAATTACACTACGATATATTATCTCAGTGACCGTTCTGCTTTTGGATATAACCAAGATAAACTAATACAAACCCATTTACTGCACTCCAATAACCTGAGGTAATGTGTTTATAATATGGGCGGTTCTGTATCTGGCATGACGTATGAGGATTTAACAAGTCCTTTCATCAACCCATTGCTATCTGACCGCATCACCACACAGCTGTGCTCCTCAGTAGGCCAGTTTGTGTACAGTTTAACTACAGTATTTAGCCATTTCAGATATATAACCGGAAAAGAACGTCCCCAAAAATCCCCAAAGGAATCTAACAAGCGGTAGAAAAACATTACGCCACGCACTCCATTTGGTTTTAACATTAATCGAAGTTCAGGTAGAAGTCGGATATTAGCAATAATATTTATCCATAAATTCACAGTGTTTATTGTTATCAAACTATGAAAGCAAGAGCTATTCTGAATATATTTGAGGCTAGCAGGCAACGTACGTATCTACCAAAGCTCGTCTCGATGAGAAATGTTAAGATAACTAGACAATGACATGGACCAGGTTTGCTATATCTGATAAAAACTCCTACTAGTAACTGAACTCAGTTCTTTTTTAATGCAGGTTTCCTTATTTTACCATGAGTGAATATAGGACTTGATTTTGTGGCTTATCACGTGTAAACACGTGTAAACAATACTTAGGTATTAAGTATTAATGTGTATTTTATCAACATGACTGTTACGAGATTTATTCCGATCCATTCGGTCGTTGAAAATGCATTATTAAAAAAATAAAAGATATCCGATATAAATTCGATGATATAAGTATTGACATAAAGGACGTGTTCTGAAAAATTTGTTTACGTAAATAAAACACCGTAAAGATCGAAGAGTATCGGATTTGTTCTCTATATTTGAGCCATCGATCCGTTTAATATAAGACGATGGATTAAAAAAATAAATTCTCCTTTAATACGGCGTCACCTAACAGTGTTAAACTTGACACGTTAACACAGTATACGTACACAAAGATGAGGATCAATCTCTCCCCACCTCCAGACATTAAGAAAACTTTACAACGTGATCTGGCATTCATGAGAAGAATTTCCTAACGTTAACATCTTCGGCTAGACATTGATGTGTGTGGAAATGTGACTAAGGTCGACTCGTCGACCGCAATAGAACGCCTGGTACAAATTGAGTTTGGTTTAACCAAGTTGAATTTGTTTAATCTTCTTTACAAAATCATTTCATGTGAATTTCAACAAATGCAGTACAATGGTTCAAATAAGTAATGTGTCATTATAAAACACACATATATATATATTATTTGTAGGCTGATTTATTCACAACCCATGCCAAATATCTTGTAAGTTACATTTTTAACAATATCTTATACACCATATGAATGGTCTATACTTTCTCTCGAGATGTCTGTAGGTTGGTTACCCATAACACAACTCGAGATTAAGATTTATTAACGAACTTGTCTCACAGAGTTATGTAGAATATAAGATGATTCTTTGATTTTAATTAATCTACACCCCTGTACAAGGCATCACAACATACCATGATACTTCTATTTTCTTTCTTTATATTATTTATCAGGTAACATATATGTGTATCTTATATGAATTTCACACTACTAATTTTGTGTCTTTTCCACAGATTCATTCTACATTCTTACACATGTACATATATTAGAATTTATTGTCTTCATCATTATCTCTATTTTATTTTGGTGCCAGCACAGATTATTTCTCTCTTCACTCCAGACAGTATATTACTTAGGTAGTTACTTTGGAATTTAATCCTCTTATTATACATGCAGCATGTTAGATATCTTATCTATGGTTATGGACCACACTGCTTAACAGAACATTAGACTTTGTTTATTTAACTACTTTATCATACTGTTATATAGCTTCACCTCTCCTATTTTTCTTTAGTCATTTTACACCTGATGAAGATACAGGCATATGTATCGAAACGTTGTGTACTATCACAAAACAAGAAGTGGTTATCCAGAAATTGTATAATTATATCTTAGTTAGTATAAACTTAAAAGCGGGTAACAAAAAGCGAATAAAATTGATGGCATTATTATATTCAAAGGTAGATCCAGGTACCGTACATAGATCCAGGTACCGTCATTATAATATAGCACAGCCTAACAGGATATAAGCACAACACAAAATGATCCGTTCAAGAGATAAGTATTTAATTTCCAATAATTCATTGATCACGCTCAGACTGGCACATTATTGTAGTTCAAGATTACACCGTGCCTAAGTTATTTCACATATATATGACGGTGGTGTATTTCAACAAGACACAAACATTACCCAAAGTTGCGTTAATGGTTATTGGAACGAAAGCGAAAGTCGAGCGAAATGTAAATGCAGGAGAGTAGCGCAATCAATGAACTATATATAGGTCATTGGAGTAGCGCATCTCCACGTTAATTTTCTACCTCCACACAGAAGAGCTACTGTCATGGCGTAGCTGACTTGGTTACGTGGAAAAAGACTTTGAGGACTTTTTTGTGATTTTTGTTTTACCGTGTATTTATCTCTGTTTAAACCATGTTTAACCTGAGAGTGTTAAAACGTGGCAAAGTGCCTTGGAATCTCATCATTTTATTATTGCTAACCGTTCTCATAATTTACTATTTATTGACGTCCAAACAGTTTTTGACGTGGTCAAATGGCAGTTCGCAAATAGATAGCGTGCAAGTGTTACGCCGGGAGAGATTCGATGCTTATCGCAAGAGTGAAAATTCGATGGAAGGTCCCGGTGAAAACGGAAAACCAGTCAATTTGGAAGGGGAGGAAAAAGCTAGAGGGGAAGAATTGTATAAAAAAGAGGCATTTAATATTGTTGCCAGTGATAAAATTTCTTTACAGCGATCACTTAAAGATGTGAGAGACCCAAAGTACGTATTTATAAAATGCCTATTTAGCGTCCCTGTGTCCTTGCTTTACGTAGAGTGAAATTCACCTCTTCACTCATTGTATAGGTTAAAATTCGGGACTGTGAGCCTCTGTAGCTCAGACAGTACAATGTAGAGTGTTGGGTCTGTAACCCATAGGTCCTGAGGCCACTTTAACAAAAAGCCTTACGACAATAAAATGTCGTACGATATTTTACACTATAGTTTAACATGACGTAATTTTATCGTACAAGGTTTTGTGAAAGTGGCCCCCGCCCCTGGGTTCCATTCCAGGTGGAGGCGAGCAATTGTTTCCCTCTTCATTTAATTAATATATGAGTATATGCCTATTTGCTCTGCTCACATGGTAAGTTTTATTGCAAGAGCTGTCTGTTTTAATATAAATGAAAAAATATTAGATCTCGTCTGTAAAGAAAAATATCAGAAATGGGAGTTTATGAACGAAATAACGAAAATACTGTTAATCTTCACTTTCTAAAAGACACACAAATTATCAGCTGCTTTCAGCTTTGGGAGCTGTACGTGTCACTTTCCTATCAGAGGGGTAGTGAATGTCCACTAACTAGACTCCAGCTGACTAACCTAGGCCGGGTGGCTGTGTGGTCTAGTTGGCCGGCATTTACTGCTGGCGATTCGGTGCCTAACTCTGAGGGTTTTGGGTTCGATTCCTTGACAAGCTTCAACCCATAATATTGTCTTAACTAGAATCTGTTCAACCTAGGAAAGTGTTTTCCCAAAATAACAAAATAACTATAATCATGTTTGCTTATCTGATAGATGTGCCATATTAGAGAAATTTGTTTTTCTAGAAACTGATTTAATCACAAAAAACCTATAAAGGTATTCTGTAGGACTACTCACAACTACAAGTAGGCCAAAGGTCATTGTGGTAAGTGTTAAAAATAGATTGTCACATTTCAGTCACTGACAAGCACCTCTTCTAGTTTACCAAACCAAACTGGCCAAATTTAATACTAAATAGTTCATACCCAAGATAAACAAAAAAAAGTTTTAATGCATACATGGTTAATGGTAAAATATGTCATTAATGTCAAGTAAAAATAAAACAACAAGTATTGTCTTCGATTTCGTGACTTTATCCAGTGTTCAACATTTAAAATTGTTCAAAATACTTTGTATCAACAACAAAAAAATGCCAGCCTCCTACTTCCTTTTGCCTAGTGCATACTTACTTGCTTTAAACAGCTGTGACAGACTGTCAGCAAGATATCCAATAATCCATTGCATATTAGGGTGCAGAAATATTAACATATGATTTGAAATTTTTTAATATTTTATAAATGTACATACATATTTCAAATATATATGTTTATTTCATCTTATTTTTATTTATTTTTTTAAATAATTATTATTTTTTAAAGTATATTATCATTTTATTATTTGCAGTGCATGTGTTTTATGACAGGGTTAAATTAACAAATGAAGGTAATTGTTCCCACATTGTATTTACAGATGTAAAGAGTTGGTGTACCCTCCTGATTTGCCCACAGCTAGTGTGGTCATAATCTTTCACAATGAGGCTTGGTCTCCGTTGTTAAGGACAGCCCACAGCGTCATAAACAGATCTCCGCCAGAATACCTACATGAAGTCATTTTATTGGATGATTTTAGTGATAGAGGTAACATTGTTGTGTTATAATCAAGAAGTGTAGCCCTGTGAGGGAGCGGGTTATCCATGGCCCTGCAGAATACTCCCTCGGCTTCCTAGGTCGATCGTAAGAGGCGAGAAAAGAGGTTGCTTTCTGTTGTCCTGGTGTTTGCAGAGCTAAAGGGTAATGGGAAGCAGATTTGTTTGTGATGTCCTGTTTATGTGTCCGTCGTCATATAAGTGAAATACCCTTGAGTACGATGTTAAACACCAATCAAACAAACAAACAAAAAACAATCCTTCATTTCTTTTTGTACTTGGAAATTTCAATAAGATTTCATAATAATACTTTATTTACTGAGGAGTTTCAATTAGTACAAACCAATCTTCCTTGGGGCCCCCCCACACATGCACACACAGCTCACAACACATACACACACACATCACATTTACTGCAAAAAATATATATATACCTATAAATCTTTACTCTGAAAGCACTAAACTACAGTGCACAAATAACAAAAATAGTAATAAAAGCATAGTAACTAATAATAAATTAAAAGTAAAAATATATATAATGTATATAAAAAAAGAGATACAAAGATCACAAAGTAATGTTATATACGTGTACATACACAATATCAATCAATTTACACAAACATAACACAAATGAATAGTTACACAGTTAAAAGGGAAATATAGCACATGTACACACAATAATTGCTAAGAAAAAAGTATAGTTGATTAGTATTTACAAAGAATTGATTTTTCTAAACGCCTCTTAAATATCTTTAGATTTTCAGAGTTTTCAATTACTTGAGAAAGGCTTTTTCAAAGAGTGACTCCTGAATATAGAAAGGTGTGTTTAAACAGAGTAGGGTGAGTTGCAGGAGCAGATTAGAGGAGGTTGTTGATCTTAAGAATTTCTTATGAAATTAGACTTAAATGAGATATAAAACTTGTGTTTTTGACAACCTTTAACCCTGGATCAAAAAATGCTTTCAGAATGACCTGTGTGAACTTTGTAGTGGTGTTTTAATGTACAGTCCTTTGAGTTCTAACAATTTAGAGTTCTGTATAGAGTTTCAAAAGATAAGTCACAACATTTCGATATTTAAAAAACAAATACACACCTTTGGAAAATCCAGCTTTACACTCTGCAGTTAAGCAAAACAAATGTTTTTGTTTTTTTAATTAAACATAATTGACATTTTATGAGGATTCACATTGACTTTTCTATGTCTTACAGTATACATTTTTTCCAGAATTTCATCCTTGTTATAGTGCGTTCAGATGGCGAAAGTTAAGTCAGATTAAATATCAACTGTTCTTCAAGCCTGGTTCCTGCTTTTTTTGTTTGCATTCAGAAGGTTAGAAAATGAAACAAGTTTCTACTATATAATTAAATGGCGTTGATTTTTTTTCCTAAGGTCACATGTCACTTGGAAACACTACAGTATGACGTTTTTGAAATATGTCATGAAATATGACATGAAATATCATAACGTTATTTGACACATGACTTCAAATGACACCACCTCTGTGTGACGTGGTAAATTGATATGCTTTTGTATGCAATGTCATAACAGAAGCAAAATCAAAGATAGCTTAATGTTTATAGCTTAGTCGTTCAGACTGGCAAACTGAGCCGGTTTAATGAAGTACATGTAAGCCAGGTTGTCCGCCACTCTAAAGCAGGTGCAAGTTAAGGCAGCTTAAAGGGAAACCCATTTCATTTTTGACCTAGAGTTACTATTTTTATTGCATAATTTCAAAGAAAAGTACCTGTATCTGGATTGCTCTTGCAATCGAAATAGCATAGGGGTTCATTAGGTAATTGAAAACGCAAAACTGACGTCATTGTTTGAAAACATGGTAGTTATATATCTTCTTTGTGGCTGTCAGGGGTCCGCGGCCGTGGCTCAGTGGTAGCTAGTGCACTCCTGACCTAAACATGCTTCGATTTGCCATTCACGGGTTCGAGTCTGCCTTTCGACCATCAGGTACATGTATATAAGCGAGTCACATGTGTGGCTCCGGCCATCGCAGGGGTGTTTTTTTTTTACGAGGTTTCCTCCCGGTTTTCCACCGTAATAAGGCTGTGTACAGTGTGAAGTGGAAAATACATCAAAATATAAGTGAAATACCCTTGAGTATGACATTAAACACCAATCAAACAAACAAATCTTTGTGGCTGCCCCCTATTGCCTGCACTAGTGGATGCTTTCATATAAGGCCAAAAGTAAGGGTTCCGTCCCCAAGCGAAACAACACCAACAAACAGCTGCTTGTACATATCAACCTGGGACTAAAAACTAAAAAATTTTAAAACCCCATGCCAGCTGAATACATTCTAAACCAATGTGTTACTCACGGAGCTATTTTACCCCTCTGGCTAAGGGCAGTTTGGTTCGAGAGTGGCAAAGCCATCTTTACTTAGCACTGGAGGAAAATTAAATTTCAAACAATATTGAAATGCTTTACATCTTGGTTGTGCTAGGGTAAATTATTGTTGAAATACACTGTCGTCATAAAAGCGAAATACCCTTAAGCATGGCGTCAAATACCAATCAATCAATCAAAGAGCTATTTTGATATGTATACAACAGATTAACATTGCGCTTGGATGAGCAAGCTTGTGTATACGCCGTGTTGTTACAGATGCATTCCGATGCATGTAAGCAAAGTCCCGCCTGTTAAATCAACTAAGAAATGGCTATGCTTACTTGAATGCAAATGCAATATGGATGTTTGTCTTTAAAAATGTGAAATAAAAATAATAAGTTTAGGTGGAAAATCAGTTGTCTTTCCCTTTAAGTTTGACCACTGTCTTACAGACAACAGGCCCGTGGCTCAGTGGTAGCGAGTAAGCTTCCTGAACTGTACAAGCTTCGATTTACTGTTCACAGGTTCAAGTCCGCCTTTCGACCATCAGGTATATGGGAGGCTCATGTTGTGGCTCTGGCAATTGCGAGGGTGTTTTTTACGAGGTTGCTTCCCAGTTTTCCACCATAATAAGGCTGTGTACCATAACAAGGGTATTTCTGATAAGTGAGATACCCTTGAGTATGACGTTAAACACCAATCGAACAAACAAATATTCTGGCTGCCCCCTATTGCCCGCACTAGTGGATGCTTTCATATAAGGCCAAAAGTAAGGGTTCCGTCGCCAAGCGAAACAACAGCAACAAACAACTGCTTGTACATATCAGCCCGGGGCTAAAAACTGGAAGTTTTTAAAACCCCATGCCAGCTGAAAATATTCTAAACCAATGTGTTACTCAAAGAGCTACTTTACCCCTCTGGCTAAGGGCAGTTTGTTTGGAGAGTGGCAAGGCTGTCTTAACTTAGCACTGGAGGAAAATTAACTTTCAAACAATATTGAAATGCTTTACATCTTGGTTGTGCTAGGGTAAATTATTGTTGGAATACACTGTCGTCATAAAAGCGAAGTACCCTTAAGCAATCAAAGAGCTATTTTGATATGTATATAACAGATTGTGCTTAGATGACCATGTGTATAGGCCATGTTGTCACAGAATACAATGCATATAAGCAAAGGGACACATTGGTGACCAACCAAGTGATGTCAGTCCCGCCTGTTAAATTTACTAATTAACGACTATGCTTACTTGAAATTGAATGTAAATGCTTTATGGATGTTAGTCTTAGGCTGGCTTTACTTTCGTCGTCTCAAACAGTATCGGACTCCTGCAAAATGTTACTTTTGACTTTTTTAAACAGTTATGCTATTGTCATTACATGAGGCTAAGCTGCTGTTTAACCTGATCGTTAACAATTGTTATCATATCTCTTTCTTCAGAACTGATGCCACTGTATTCACTTAGGGATTGTATGGATGTCTGAATTTCTGACACAGCCTCATAATTTTCTTGAGCTATTAAACATTTCATTTTTGTGTATAACAGCAAAAAATCGACAGGCAGATAAACCTCTCGATGTGAAGATAGGTATTTCCCAGAGGCTTTTTGGAGTATCTCGTCCATGAATTCCTTTTCTAATTTGTAAATCACAACTTTTTGTGAAGAAAAAGCATATAATTCATTTTTCTTGTCATTCACATTTGAGGATTTTGTATAAGAGCTGACAGAAAACCGATCTGATTCTGTCTGCTCAGCTTTGTCTTCCACAAAAGTGGCTGTTGAATTATCACTGACAGAAAATAGTTCCGTTTTTGTCTGCTCAGCTTTGTCTACCACATCAGTGGATGATGAATTATCGCTGATGGAAAATGGTTTGGATTTTGTCTGCTCAGCTTTGTCTTCCACATTAGTGGATTTTGAATTATCGCTGACGGGAAATAGATCAGATTTTGTCTGCTCAGCTATGTCTTCCACATTGGTGGCTGTTG
The DNA here is from genome assembly GCA_034783835.1 of Mopalia ciliata. Taxonomy (NCBI): domain Eukaryota; kingdom Metazoa; phylum Mollusca; class Polyplacophora; order Chitonida; family Mopaliidae; genus Mopalia; species Mopalia ciliata. The sequence goes on from JAVFBW010032189.1 coordinate 24,156, forward strand.
AATTATCACTGACGGGAAATAGATCAGATTTTGTCTGCTCAGTTTTGTCTTTCACATTAGTGGCTGTTGAATTATCGCTGACGGGAAATAGATCAGATTTTGTCTGCTCAGCTTTGTCTTCCACATTGGTGGCTGTTGAATTATTGCTAACGGGAAATAGATCCGTTTTTGTCTGCTCAGTTCTGCTCTTAGGTGTTGGATCTGAGAAATCCTTGAAGTAACATTTGAAATTTGCTTTTGGCTTTGATTCTGACGTGCAGATAGATTCTTGGTTTACAGAACTGTTTTTCGTCAACACTAAATAAGATTGTCCTTCATCTTTTATTTGAAAGCAGCATTGGCTTAGCAGTTGAAAGCCTTGATGTACTTTTTGAAGGGAAAGGTCAATAAAGTCTAGTTGATATAACACAAATGCAAGATATGCTGAAGTCTGTGCATTTTCTGGAGCTCTCTCTCCAATTCTCAAAAAAGTGTTTTTGATATGTTCAATATACTCTGTCACTGGGGTCTTTTGCAGGTTTCTCAAAACAAATATTGTATAGTACAATTTGATCTGTTCATTATGAACATTGATCTGTGTTTTTTCACTGTAACTGGAATGGAATTTTGACATATACCAGATCATATAATCTTGTGCAATGAACACGTCAGCAGTTGCCATAACCGTGTCTGACAAACTTTTGAAAAACGAGTCACTGTCAATGGCCAGGTCTTCATTTGATAACTTCAAACAATGGAAAAGTTTTTCTGTGTATAAATCATAACGTTTTAGCAGCAAATAGTACCTGGCTATCTGTTGAAGAAACTTTTGTTTTGTTTTAATTTGTAAAGTTTGGGATTTTTCTATGTCCTCCAGAAGACATGTGTAGATATCTTTGATGCACACCAAGGTTTTTCCCGTTACACAACATGGCATGAGAGATACAAAACTTTCTAACAAATGCTGTTTGAGTGAATCTTTTATAAGCCCAGCCTTACTTTTAATAAGTTCCCCATCCTCATCATTAATGTGATCGAAGAGATTATGCTGTGACATGAAATAATGTGGCAATGTCTTCTTTCCAAGGCAGTAGATAAGTGTTTCCAGTAGTCCCAGAACATGGTCAGCCATATTGGATTCTGTCCACATCTCTGGAGAGAGAGATTCACATCTCCAGAATAGTAATGTTTTTATGTGATAAGATGACAAAATTTCCGGATCTTTGAGTGATGTCTGCAACCAGGTTTTTACAATCATGAAACTTTTTCTCTGTACATCGTTTAAACTACGTGCAAGTAAGACTTCAGCTTGACTGAATGACACTCGCCATTCGTAATCTGGAAGAAGGCTATTTTTATAACCAACTGGTACAACATAGGAGCCTCCATTACATATTTGTTCAAGTGTTGAAGCTGGGGGCCAGTTGCTTTGTCTTTGTCTAGTTCTCCATTCATCAGCCATTGGAGGCCAGTCAGGACAGAAGATAGCTTCCACAATATCTATTTCCATAAACAGACCCTTTTCCACTTCGGTGCTTCTTTTGAAAGCTGGCCCTACTGCTTTGCCATCTGATGTACCGGTATTGTCACGAACATAGCTCCGCAGACAATACATTGTTCTGTCTTTCAGCTCAAAAGATAGTAATTCAAAAACACAATCTTTCCTATCACAACAATTACAAGGTTGATCCGGCTTAGTTGAACTTGATATCAATTCCAAGAGAACGTAGCCTTCATGTGTTCCAGGGAACTGTCTCATACAGAACACATGGCAGTAGTTTGAATGTTCTGAATAGTTCTTTTGGGGATCCCACCTGGCTCTTACAAGTAATTTTTTATTGCAGCGCAAGTAATCTATATCAGGGGAGTAGAGAATGCTCGGGGGGACAGTGATATGTTGACTGTTGTATCGCTGGTAAGGAAGAGAAAGCCACTCTTCAGCACTTCCACAGGGTAGAAAAGTGTACCAAGATGATTTACTACCTGAATATCGAATAGATTCCATTGAAGTAATTTGCATTCTGCGATGTGGACATGTTGTCAAGTCATCTGGCAAAGGTAGAAAATGCTGAATGATAAATTTGAGAGTGTCATCAGCCGCCTCTTGCATTGCTATATTTCGTAGGTTTTGTATAGTATCTGAAGATTGTGAACAGGTGTTTTCTAAATCTTTGTGCAAAGGATCCATTTTTGAAAACCAGGACAATTCTGAAAAAATACAAAGTTTAACTTAAAGTTTGTGATTTATCCAGCTTTAGTGGGATTAATCACTACCAATATTTTGAGTAAAGGAATAGAGAAAAATTCTGCTTGCCACCACTATATAAACATGTATAAGCTTATTAATTTACATGTTTAAGTTGTGCACTTTACATGCCTGTGCTGACAGAACAGGGTGTCCCCATGGTTATGCGAAATTAATTTAGGAGGACTGATTTATAGGTTTCCCAAATTGCTTTCAGACAAATTTTGTCATCTGATTATCAATAAAGGTTGTTTTTATCAATTTTTTTTTTTTCACAAAGGCACATTTTTGTATTTTAAAAAAATCAGCAAACCAGGGAAAAATGCAAATGATAGGTTTTCTCACAAAATTTGAGAGGACTGATTTTAAGGTTCTGCCAGAAAAGATTTACAACACAGGCCTGGCTTTATGCTGGCTACAATTATATTATAAAGTTTGGTCACACCAATTTAGAATTCAAGTACAGGTCATTATAACATGGAGGGTTATACTTGCATAATGACAATAACTCAATTTCACATAAACTATAAAAAGTTAACAGTAAAACAAACAAATGTTTGCCATGTAAGTGAAAAAAAAAAAAAAATGGATACATAAATGTAAATCAATCAATCATCAATGTGCCTACCACCAAGGTTCATTGATTAGTGGGTCGGCATGTGGATCCCCCTCCGATTTATTCATATGAGTCCCTCTTTAGGCCAGTACATAAAGGTGTCACACCACATGAGTGTTGCTTGATAATTTGACATGAGCAATTTCAAGAAGGTTTCCTCTTGATTTTCCATCATATTTTAAGATGTCAGAATGTAAAGTGAAATATCCTTGAGTACGACATCAAATCCCAATCAAACAAATAAACAAAATTGAATGCCAGAGAGAGAGTGTTTGGAGTTATTAGTCTTATTACAGTTATAAATTGTTTTACGTCCAATTTAACATGTATGACACAGTAAGCTTAAATGTAAGTTAAACATTATTTAGTTGAGTTGACATTAGACTTACATTTTCTTCCTGAGGAGTCGTTTAATATGTTGTTCTTGCCTTCCATACGCCTCTAACACAACATTCATATACTGGACATAGGTAAAGCAGCGTTTAAACCATTGTGGACTGTTAAAACTGAGAAAAAGAAAATACATATATTCCTAAATTAATCGTTCAAATAAAGGTAAATACATCAAAGCCATGCTACAAGGGCTGGTCTCTCGCTAAAGAATCTTATCCGCTATTAGCTGACATCATTCCATGTTGAAAATTTATCTCTAATCCTCTATTACGATTTTACTAATAGTTACTAATAGTCTCTTTTAACCCAGTTTTAACATGCAGAAGATAGGAAAACTGTCAAAAGTGGACTGAAAAGTGAAGCAATATGAACAATTTGGACACCATACTTAAAATTTCTGGCTAAGCCCCTGCCCCTGATGTCAAAATTGTTATGGCTATTTCCACATACATGTACATATATATTCTGACATACATGCAACTGTTGTGAGTATACTAACATCCAGGTCCATTCCCAGCAGTATGACAGACTACTTGGTCTCTATTCTCTCCCTATATAATAACAGATCTGAATGCTGATATATGTACATGTAAGCACACTGCCCCAGATGAGCATCCATGTGAATTGGCCAGTAGAATTACACTACTCAGTCTTTATAGCCCAAGGCACTTGATGTGTATTTTACTGCTGTTGCCTGGAATTGATAATTACACAAAACACAGTGAATCATAGCTCAAGTTTATAGCCTACTTGTAATTGAAAGAAGTGTACTATTATGGGGTAATATATTTGTCAGCTCAGACTAACCGGATGTCTATTTATGACTGTCTGGTTATTTCAAAAACAAAAATAACTATATTTGTTCCACGAAATTGAGGAAAATTCATTTCGATGAAATTTATCATGTAGCAAAAACCTAAACTTCACTTTGAGCTTCCCTATAGACATTTGGGTAAGGATGGTATGCTTCAGGGATAAGTACAGACATTGTGAGTCACACAATATGGCTCCAGCAATCCTAGGGATAGGATTTCACATTTCAAATACTAATCCTACTGCGATGTAGGACCATAAAGTATAT
>JAVFBW010032190.1:0-18353 GCA_034783835.1 Mopalia ciliata
CACATAATTGAATATTTATCAGTGAAAACCAAAGGAATCAATCAGATTATAAGTACATCTTGTTTGACATCTTATGCTTAAGAATGTAAAAAGAAACTCTTCTTATTATGAAACACTGCCAGACAAACTGATGATAAACATGCAAACTGATGAAGCACGGCGTAAAACACTAATCAATCTATCAACCAAGCAATCTTTTCGCATACATGATAATGGTACCAGGTACATGCAAACGAACCTAGGAAACGTGTGTATGATTCTGAGTGTTATTGTTGTTAATCCGGTACTTATCTTTAGCCTGCAAGATTTTCTGAAATAAAACATGAATAATGAAGAGAAATTCTACACTTCTTATCAAGAATTGTGCTAACAAGGCAACTTGTCTGTAAATCAATAGACACACAATCCATGTACAGTTTAAACAAAGGATACAATTCAATATTAAATGAAATGCAGCTCCGTTTATAGATTTTAGGATAATCAAGTGTGTAAAAGCCCCATAGAACAACATACCGTTGTCTTAAAATGGCTGTATCAACTATCAGCGTTTCAATTGTTCTATGTAACCTATTCACTGATTCTAAAATTGTAGATTGAAGTGCATTTAACATTTAAGGCAAATATATGTTTTCTATTTGATGCATTACTGGTCTCATATATCTTTATTCAGCGGAAAACGTCTTTTTCTAGTCTGGGATATACTGTCATTCTCAGTGAGAATCGGAATTAAAATACGTGAAACATGCGAAATATAATAGGCCTACAAGTAAAAGTATAAAATATTGATTTTTGCAAAATATAAAGAAACATCTCGGGAAATGAAATTGAAAAACAAATACCGTTTATTATTTATATACCAATGAAATATTGAAAATTTATTCGCTAATAAAAACGATTTCACTGCAGTGAAAAACTGTTTTTGTTATTACTCTCTGAACTTTGACACTGTCCGGACTATATACGTTTTTGACTTACGTCTGCATACTTCAGTTTGACAGTATAGATCGCACTAATGTGGACATAGTGACATTGACTAGGTGGTCGGATTTCACTGAGTCGGAAAAAAGGGAGTGATACATTTAATGAACAACAGAACAACAAAAATAGCATTTTTGATCCATTTCATTAAGCTATGCCCCAAAAGGTTTAGCCCACTCAACGCTGCAAGCGTCAAGCGTCTCGTGGGTGATCTCTTTCAACCAATCATTCGAAAACTATTTTTGTGATTCAAGCTCCACTGTTTACTACCTCCTAAACCATATATCCAATTGTCAAATAAAAAGAGAAAAAAGAAGATATTGTAGTTTAAAAGGGAAGTTTGCCTTTGACGACATGTATAGATCTTACTGGTGTTTTTCTTAATTTTGTTCTTTGTTCTCCAATCCTCGGCCGTATATACATCAGGTATATATGAGTGAGTTCCATGATCTGGATCCGGCAACCGCAAGGTTTCCTTTCGGTTTGTCGCCGTATTAAAGCAAGGTACAATGTGAAATGGACAATCCGTCGTCATATAAGTCAAATACCATTGACTACGACGTAAAATCGGATCATTCACTTCGTCAAACAGACTGAGGTATCAAACAAATAATTTGAATGCAAATACATGCAAGATGTTGTTAATGTTGTGAGGTGTGTATATATTTCATTCAAACAAGTGAAATACATTGAGTAGGGCGTTTAACATCAACACAAAGTATACAAATCTTATTTGGAGTTAAAATTCTTTAAAAAAAGAATTCAACACATCGTAAAAATAATTCAACATATATACATGTAGAATAAAGGCAAAGGTGATAAAACGGCTTGCCATGATTGCATTTGTTTCGTATCTCCGTATGTTCTAAAATAATGGTTCTCGTTACATACAGCAAAATAAGAGATAGAGCCGGCAAAATGAGCAGTTGTCTACTACATCCCCAGTGTTATACCAATCGATCTGTATGTTCCAATACAGCCTTTAAGTTCATCATTAGGCCTTTCAGGACAACAACTTCTTGGCTAATCATTAAAAAATCATCATCCAAGTATGCATAATGTAACATATGTATCTTTGTCGACACATTGCGATGCAATGGGTTTGTTTACGAAATCAATAACTGCTTCTCCGTTACAAGACCTAATAGTTAAGATCCCTCTGCCAGACGTTACTGTTGATTACATGATTCGCTTCTCACAAGAAGACATGGAGCCAGAGCGCACAATTCAACAGCTCAACCAGACTCAAATTACACTGCAGTTTGACCGGGATTCTAATAAGCCAGATGTGCACAGTTCATAGATCGAAACCACAAAAAAATTGCATCATTATTTATGATCTCATTTCGAACAATTCAATGACAGAAAATGTATTAGAAAAGTGTAGATGTACACTTAAAAAGGGACCCTGTGGGCATTAGAAATCACTTTATTTCGATATTGTAGTACTTATTCCATATGTTTCCAATCAAAACTGATTGGACCTGAAGAGTATCCAACATCAGTCTGAGAAACGTGGGGCTTGGGGGGATATGTGTCTAAACATTGGCTTTGACTTTTATCTGCAAGTTATCGTCATATCCCACAAGGTATATATGGCAAGCTTGATAACGATCTCTGAAATGAGATCGAAACGTAGTATCCAATAAATTAAGAAGTTGTTATCCATACTTAAGTCTTTTCATGTTTTATGTACTCCCGACTTCTAAATGCCACTTAAAGAATCAATATTTATGCAGTTGAAGATTTAACTCCGGAAGACCCGCCGGAAAAGACCCTTTTCATGGAATATATAAACAAGTTCTACCTGAAATTAGTCTAGACAAATCCCAGGTTTTATAAAGACGGTATAAAAGCTGTGTTAAAAACAATTATTAACGCTACGTGAACGGTAAAAAAAATCACTGAATCGGTTATTTAGTCTCAGAAAATTAATTTTGTGTATTTTTTCTAAACATATATGATACGACGTGAAACGTTCCATAGGTAATGAGCATCCGAAATGCTGTTCAGTATGTCTTCAGTAACTTTGATTTCACTTCCAATGATAAAGCGCTCAACTGACCTCAACGCAATGTTAACCGCGCAAATTCATGCACTTTGAATCCTTTGTCTGTTTTATATTCACCCAACGCACTTTATTACCTAATGGGGCGGCAAAATTAGCGAGCGATACTATCTAGTGTTTATGCTGGTATATACCGGTATTTCAGTAGGAACATACCGATAAAACTTTCTTAGTTTGAACAGGTTCTAGTTCAGGCAATTGAAGGAGTTAAACCCGTCCAGAAATCGAACCATCGACCCCCATACATGTAGTTAAGCATCGAATCGCCAGCAGTAAATGCTGACCACCTAGAGCTCTTTAGCCACCTGACCTTCCACGTTATATGGACACCTGCTGAATAACTTTCTATTTGCAGAACTAGAATATGTTCGTATCAATTCAATTCTTTTTTCGCCTTGACCAGAACAACTGGAATAGGAATAAACATGTACAAATCATACGCGTACTGGGTAGTAGCACAATGTATAGGGCTAATTCCTCCGTCTTAGCCCTATGTCCCGCCTATCTAAACCCATGGTGAAAGTTGAAAATCGATAGGCCGCTATGGCCGGCCCCTCAAAACAAATATCCGATTTTTCTCGGATTGTTTTTGGATAGAAAAATCACAATAATCAAACTCTTGCTTTCTTTTCGTACGTTTAAATAAATTTTTTTTTTGAGTTTCTCGCCCGAGTTGACACGTATAAGTTATCTCCCTTTGCAATAATCAGATTGAAAACCGTCAAAAAAGAAATATTGCCAGCAGGTAAAATACTAATCAATGGTTTCAATGTATCTAGAAAAAATCAGAGAAAAATCAGAAGCCGGCCGGCCATAGCGGCCTATCGATTTTCAACTTTCACCATGGGTTTAGATAGGCGGAACGTAGGGCTAAGACGGAGGAATTAGCCCTATTCATTGTGCTACTGCTATATTGCATATGATACTTTGAATGATTAGCTCTATCGCATTCTAGCAAGAGCCTACCGGATATTTTTCGTTGAATCATTGATTGATTGGTTGGTTGATCGTTTGATTGGTTGATTGACTGGTTGACTGATTGGTTCATTGATTGTGTATTCCAACATAATTTGCCACACTTGCAAAAATCCTATACAGGGAAATCAGTCTAGCAGAAACAAAAGGCCATGATGTCGACACTAGTAGCCTCCCTTGAATTATAAAGCCAACAAAGAATTATGTTGGCTAAGAATTATTGGCACCTTAGGCATCCATGTTATTTACATTTGAGGGTTTCAAATTGTTTCGCTACTAAAAGTACTGTAAGTTATATTTCATTTGATTTCTTTTTTTTATTTTATTTTATTTTATTTTTTTTTTATTTACGACACCATAGAGGATTGGATGCCTCTGAAGTATCTTTTTTTTTCCTTTTTCCCAAATTTCTTTATTTAAAAATTTATTATTTGTGAACATATTTGGCGGTAATGTGAGTATTTTTTATGCTATCATAGCAATCTGAGATCTGAGTAACTTCAATTTTCTTTCCTATCGTTTCAATTAAGTTTGATTTCAATTTCAAACCCGAGCGGACACGTTTAAGTTATCTCCCTTTGTCAAAACTGTCAGAAAAGAAATATCGCAGATAAATCCAATACTAGACAGTGCAGCTGTACCAAACCTTTACAAATAATGCCTGTCTCTGAATAACAAATAACGTTGAATCCTTATGACATATTAACCACAGGAAGACATTTTTTTAAGCGAATGTGTTACTGCTGAGACTTAAGGTAAAGGCAAGCACTTGTTATACAATGGAAGATAAAGCGAAAATCATAGTAGCGTTTTGTTATTTCAAAATGTTAGGAACACCCAAGGAACGTAGCTAGAGTTGAGGGATGGCTCATATTGAAGGAATTATATTGTGCTAATCTGAACTATAATCATGAACGTCCTCAACTGGATTGCTTATGACGTAGTGACCGAGTGACGTAAGTAAGTCTAGTTTTTAAGGGAAATCCCTCTTGAACCAGGCAGTCGATATGAGCAAATCACGGTTCAGCATGGATACATGGCAGTCGATCTGAATTATTTTTAGGCAAACAATTCTGTGTTTGCAAGCAAAAGTTGAGAATTTAGGCTAACTAACATCACAATTCTGGGTTAGGATTTAAAGATGAACTATTTATCTCACACGGACAGGCGGTATTTATTGATTTTATGTGATTAATGGACACGAATCCGTTAAGTTTCACCACGGTATACACATTGAGTCGACGAAGAGTGTTTCCACTTGTGTTATCTCTATATACATAGACCTCTATGGTTCCGAGCCCCTGTGGATATATGGCTTGAAACGTGAGAATTTAGAAAACCCGTGGATCGTTTTTTCCTCTGCTTTCAACAACACAAATAATTTGAGCTAAAGCAATCCTAGTATTATGATATCATCCTTTCGCACTCATTGGACAAAATTTTCTGACTTCACTTTTTTGATAACCATATGTCTAAATCTCATCCCACTGTGACATTAGCTATTTATACCTTACAGTCCGACGCTGATAATATAGAGGAACCCAGCATAAGTAAGTAGTAATACAAGCCTACAGAGAAATGATTATTCATACCGTGCACTTGTTTACATGGTATCCACGTTATGTCATTATCTATATAGAGTTACAATGTCTAAATTGAAATACATTTAGTTTTCTGAGCTTTCGGTTCTCATGCAGGGGGACTTTCTTTTTCGTTTACGCAGAGTAGGGCCTATCACATACTATATCAACTTATCAAGTATATTGTCGTTTTAATAATATTCTATAACTTAGAACAAATTCCGCCATATTTGAGATCTGTATTGGTTTTGCATAAGATGATTTTTCAAAGTATGGAGATCATTTGAGTTAACCATAGATTTTTGTAGACTAATAATATTGTCTTTACTCAGTACTGGAGGTAGAACTTCTTGTATTGGTGTACAAGTGTGGTAATATACTGGTGGAGTACACTACCGCTATGTCACAGCGTTAAGCACCAATTAATAAAAGTATAATGTTAAATATTTCCATCAGAAGGATTCCTGCTTGCAAAAACAAAAAATAAAAAGTTCGAAAAATTTAGTTTGTAAGGGATTGATTGATTGATTGATTGATTGATTGATTGATTGATTGATTGATTGATTGATCAGTATTGTACACTATTTGAACTGTTGTAAACCGCATTGATTATTATTCTCTATTCAGTCCACGGGGACGCGTTTATACGAACTGTTAGTCACAGCCTTTTTACTTTATTACTTACCCACTATACTGCATCTGCTGCAAGGCATACAGTCTTTAAGAATAATTCACATTTTGCAAATTCAAATACGAATGTCATCACGTTACCGTTACCGCATTGGCTTGCCTAAAATCAGTAAGTTTTGAGATTTAGAATCAGGGATCAGGACTTCCAAATCCCTTAGGCATATGAACAATTAATTGAAAAATTCCTGTTAACCTCCCATATACTGCCAATATTAACCATGCTGATTTGTTATTCTTATGCTTGTATATATTTTCTTAAACACTTGTTGGCTTCCTAAAAACTCAAAATCAATTCCCCTGACCATTACAGTTGATAACGGGGCTAGGATATGTACCGAAACGTCGCAACAGAAGTTGTAATCCATAATAGTCTTGCTTGTTTATCCACATAATATAAGTCTGCAAAAATATAAGGCTACCGAATATGACCAGGTACATACTCAATAAGAACAAGGGAGTTTCAGATTCAAATCTATGTTTCTTGTATTGGTCCAGACCCATACGCCTATTGCTCGGGCATCTTATACATGATACACAGTTAATGACATTCCTTTAATGGTGTAAAAAAAAACAGACATATGTAAAAAAAAAAGAATTCGTATTGCTTTCTTAATTTTCCTTCAAGCTTTATCTATCTTTTCCAGTGATACCTTTCATTTTTACTTTCCTCTTGGTGGTTGGATTGAGTGAAGCAGAAGAGAGTCTGCCAAGATTCCGCCAACTTGACAAAGTTCCAATAACAACAACAACTTCATATATCACCACCCCACGGTGTTACGAGGGCTCCATGAGGGGAATGTATTCGTGCAGTTTTATTTGTGGACTTAACGACCAGTGGTTTCTCAGAGCAAAGTCAGGACAGATACCGGAGACGGCATCGAGGTGCTCCAGGGTCGGCGAGGTGGTTGCGGGCACCTGCCCAGAGATATGCACCGGAGGCCAGTGGCAGGGGGTGCCGTGCTATCGTTGCTGCGAGTTGTATGATAACATTAAAAACTGTAGGATAAACTGTGAAATGGGACAACCTCAACCTGAAGATGGGTGTAATCCTTTCGGTGATTCTTAACAAAGATTATTATTTGATTGTAAGCATCGGTAACACCCGGATGAAATTAATGTGAATTGCTTACCGCGATTGGAGTAGACAGTTGAACTGCAACAAAAACTTTAATAAATATTTGTTACGAAGATATTCTGATTTTTCTTTTAAATCAGGCTGCGTAAGTATGCTGTTAGGGAAGAAATGGTAAAGGCAATGGTCTTTACACAGCCAACTCTGTTGCACGTTTTTCTTGACCCACTATATTGTTACATTGGAAACCTGTTACTGTAATTAAAACCGCTTTTTGTTACGACATAATTTTTGAACACAGACTGTTACTTCGGGCTGCACTCGCGCTATTACAGTCGGCAAAGGGAGTTAAGTGGCGGGTGTCTATTATTCGCCACATTTAAACGGAAAAATGAAGATTTGTAAAACGTGTCAGTGTGTAATTTAGGTCAAAATAAAAATGTTAATGTCAAGAACGTTAATTTAAGAATATTTAAACTGCATTAACATGTAGGATGTACCGGTTATACATTGTACATTCTAAAATATGATCGATTCTGCTTCCTACGTCGAGACATTGACTCTAAAATACATCAGGGCCATTATGTTTTTGCACTTCTTTTATTTGCTGGTCTATGGCATACGTCGTCCCAAATAAGGTTGTGTTAGTTTCGTCCACGATAGAAAGTCTTAGCGAAAATACGATTGCCGCTTATACAGCTGTGCTTTGCTGGATGACGACCAATTTAGGGAAATTTTGGCAGCATATAGCTTTCTTACTCCGGTGCTTTTAGTGAAAATATAAGTCAAACTTCTAGACGTAATCGAAATATACTTCTTAGATAATCAAAAAAAAAAAATACGCACATATTATTTTTTATTGCCGTTTCCTGTTAATCGTTAACTGTCTCCCTTGTTGTATTGTGATGGCAAATATATATGTGACAGTCGATATCATACCCGTTAGGAATCTAGCCATATATATCATACTCCCGAGAAGTTGCGATTGTTTTTTTGAGCATTGAAACACTTTTATGAAATAGAAATTACAGTATAAGGGAAACTTTATATAGTGGTAAAAAGAGCGAGCAAGTGTAGCTTTAGTTTTACATTTTATGCAAGTCTGGAAGCCGCTTAAGGCCATCGTTATACAACCTAGCTGGACGGTGAGCCGATGCGCGAAGTTGCGAAGCGGTGCTACGTCGCCTCACCGTCTAAATAGGTTTTATAACGATGGCCTTAACCGGCTTCCATACGCAAGGTCTTTGTATTGTTTTAAAAACCAAGCAAACAAAGCAAAATATAAGTAGAAGTTCATGTCTTCCCTCTTGTCAAACGACAAAAACGAGGACATAAAACTCCTAAAAGTGTTACACAGTCCAGCAATGGTATGACAAGTAAACTGCCGAACAAAAACAATACGCCAAAGAAACCTACATTTCGCGCCGACTGACGATTGTCTTTGACGCTAACATATTTCCTCCGAGTTGAGGAGAGAATGGAAATGTTGATGTTCAGAGGCTGCAACACGTGATCTAGAAATATTTTTCGGTTTGCAGACATGTAGGTTACATTACAAGTGCAGTAGCATTGTTTGTTCGTGTTCATGCCCGATGTCAAGTCCCCAGAAGTACTCGAATCTGCTGTAGATTTATCAGAATTATTCATCGTGCTTAGGCAATCATCAGCAGAACTCACAACAACTGTAGATTTGTCAACAGTATTTGTCGAGTCATCAATCGTATTCAGAGCCATTGTATTCATATTTTCTGTGCGTTCATCAACAGAATTTAGAGTCACAGTAGACACGACCACATAATTATTTGTTGATTCAATAACACTATTGACACTCACTGTAGATTCGCTAACATTTTTCAAATAAGTTGTGGATTCATTAACTCTACTTACAGCCACTGTAGATTCGCTTACATTGTTCATATTGTTTGTGGATTCATTAGCACTACTGACACTCACTGTAGATTCGCTTACATTGTTCATACTGTTTGTGGATTCATTAGCACTACTAACAGTCACTGTAGATTCGCTTACATTGTTCATACTGTTTGTGGATTCATTAGCACTACTAACAGTCACTGTAGAATCGGTAAAATTACTTATGTTATTTGTGGATTCATCAAAAGTGGATTCAGAAAAGGTATCCCCATCTGTGTTAATTGGAAAGCGGGAAACGCCTTGTTCCAGAGGTTCCATATCGGTACTTGAATATATTATAACACTTGCTGAAAAAAGAAACAAGATTGAAAAGAGTGACAGCGTTGAATGAGGATGATCGTTTAGTATATGCGAAAACAATTTGGCTTGTATCCCAAACTTTCACTTAACATAAAGTATTGTTTGAACTGAAAAGTGCGCAATGGCCCTATGAATGAAGCATTTTGTGTTTACTTTTCAGTTGAGGAACATCATTTTATCCCCAGGAGTGACTGGGCAAAACACTTTCATGGCTGTTTTAGTGTGTTTCTACACCTACGACTGTAAGTCAGATTTTATTGAGAACGGCGTTAAAAGCCAATCTACAAATCAAACGTTAGACATTGGGCAATCTTCAAAACAATTCGCCCATTGCTTACAAATTCGAGTCATTATTTCAAAACGCTTGTTAATTAGCTCTTTTTACGGCATTCCCGACTTGAATGTGTCTAGAATCAGTGGCATGACACAAGCGAATCACAAGATGCAAAACCCAATGGTTACTAAAAATTACAAGCAAAATTTATAATATAGTATATATGAGGTACCGTTGGCACATATCTTCTTGTAGGCCACCGTATCAAACAACACAAAACTGGATGTTGCCCGCTTGTGTTCATCAATGGTCATCATGATACATATACCGGTAGAACTATGATACACCACATAACCACACGTGTTCTGGTTCCAGCAGTCAAGAATACAATTCTCTGTTGTCGGCGCCCATTTCTTTGCATAGAACAGGAACTTCGTAACATCGTATTTGTTCAAAATGGCTTCAAATGTACAAGGCATATCTGAAAAGTAAGAAATACCGAAAACTTAACTTTTTATCGAAGCGATATTTTTTTTGTTCATTTTGTGCCCAAGGGGTCCAGCAAGACCTTAGGGGCATCGTTATACAACCTAGCTAGACGGCGAGGCGATGCGCGAAGTTGCGAAGCGATGCGCAAAGGTTCGAAGGGATGCTGCGTCGCCTCACCGTCTAAATATGTTTTATAACGATGGCCTTAACCGGCTCCCATACGCAAGGTCTGTATTTTTTAAAATGCCAAGCAGAGAAAGCAACATACAAGTAGCAGTTCATGTCTTCCTTCTACAAAAACGTGGACATAAAACTCTAAAAGTGTGACATAGTCCAACAATAGTATGACCAGTTAACTGCCGAACAAAAACAAGGCGCCAAAGAAACGACTGTCTTTGACGCAAACATATACTGTGCACTTTTTGTAATTTAAGCTGTTAAGAAGGCAAAATGAGCAAGATCTACCTCGTTCTGTCGCGCTCTCCTTTTGGTAAAGTACAAACGACGAAAATGTTTGTGCAATAGCAAAAGCACGAGAAGAAAAGGCAATGCACGCATCGCCATTTGTTGTGATTTCTGCCTGTTGTGTAAGGTTGTTCTAGTCAAGGGCGACGGTATATGCTTGGTGTATATCTGCTTTCATATCGAGCTTAAAATGCTAATAAATATTCACCATAGGCCAATATCCCACCAAAGTGTGAAATTTGTAAATATGTAAAGATATCAAACAGATATTGGTTGACTGTATGAAGGAACTGATTGACGAGTTCCTAACACCCTAAACTGCTGTATCACACATTTTATTTATTACAAATAGCTGCAAATAATTATAACTGATATACTTTTAACATATTTTTTAGATCAAAAATGACAGTTAATATATTGACATTTTTTACATTTTTTAACGCTTATGAATTTCCTTTCAGTCAAATTTGTTTCTCTTTTTTATTTTCAATGACAACGGTGCTCCTGATTGGAACCGGCTTGAATAGAAAACAATAGATACAATTATTTGATTATATATTCACACCATAGCGTAACTGAAGCAACACTGAATTTTATGTAAACACTCAATCAATAAATCCATCAATCAATCAATCAATCAATCGAGGTACGTATAAGTTAAGTGACCGAGCGATTACAAACTTCTAACGAAACGTATGGAACCGATGCAAAGTTATCCAAAATGACAACGTCATTGAAAGGGGGTGTATGAAATATCCCAGGCAAGTACAAACTTTTTGTTGAGTTTGCTTAATTTGTTAAATTATTAATTAAGAACATCTTCTTATATAATATGGTATAATATGATTTAACATTGGCAGGCCTGAAGAGAGCAGACGCCTGTCAGCTAGATACAAGTGGCTGTGGTCACGACACTGATGATAGTTGATAGCGGGGAGTCATGATATTCCTGGTGGTAGCATAATACACGGAAACATCACAATGGGCCAAATCATCATAGATTTCTTCCTGCTCAACGACACCATGGTTAACCGAATCATTTATCTTGGTTTATAATGGACTTAAGGTCTGTTCAATTTTCCGATCATTATCTGATCTGTCTTTGAAACGATAAACTGACCGTCAAGATGGTGACAGATCGTTAAGATTTTACCGGATTTGATTACGATTCAATCTGGAAGAGTGATCAGCCACGTTTTATTACAGAATTCGAATTCGCGGAATAATTTTTAGACATTTAGAATTATCTTTGGGACTGAATGGTTCAACGGCTAAATCCTTCATGCTTACCTGACTCTTGCTCACAGATGAACTTTATTTTAAAGTCACATGGTCTTGGAATCCAGGATGCGCCTCCCACCAAGCTGAGGCATTGAAGAGTGGCGGGGAACACGGACCGCGCAGAGATATTCTCCCTTCCACACGCATCGGACCATTGGAGCGTTTTATAACGGGTATCGTCCTTGTAAAGACCAGTCCACAGGTCTTCGTTATCTCTGGTAAATAAATGGTTTTAAGAAATTACCGTATGGTGCCAGTACATGATGCCAACAGAGAAAATTTGAAATTATAAATAAAACAAGACAATTTCTCAAGGCAAATATGTCATATATAATGGAGAATGTGAGTTTAAGAACAACGGGAATGGTATAAGTTTGATTGGATATTATCCAAAGTCAAAGTCCGGCATCATCAACAAGATTTCGCTTTCTGTTTACAACAGCGGCCATGTATATTACACATAATGCACCGCGCTAGACGTTTTAACATGGAACAACCATAGTCAGCAGGAAACAGAATCTTGTCGACGCCGGACTTTTTCTTTAGATATCTGCCTCCACAGTGGGCACATGGAGCTAAAATTAATAGGATGTATTATTTAGACAGATTACTGAACATCAAGAGATCCTCGACTTGCTGAGCGAAGTGGTTAGCTTGTTTGAGCAGAGGCGACCAAATCCAGACTGAAAGACCATTATCTATCGGCATAGCTCTAATGAGGTACGAATGAAAGAGCTATGAAACTAAGCTAGAGTGAGATACACGTGAATCTGTTCAAATAATTTGGCCGGTAAAGTTATCCAAGGTAACTGTAACATAATTTTGAGCAAAAACAACTGTAGGATTAATTTAATCCTTAATCTGAAATTCCTACTTACGCTATATTCGCTTTCCAGGGATCAGTTTTAAGCAGACTTTGAAGAATACTTCTAGTTGACTCTTCATCAATACCATACCGGCGTATGTTTAATAAACCTCCTCCCAACGATTGACACACTGCGCATGCCTCAAGCCACGTGACTTGATGGGTATGTAGCGTTAACATTGTTTGATTTTGACTGAGTAGTTTCGCACTCCAACCTGTTAATAGAATTTAAATATACGAAGATTTAGCTGTATGAAAAGCGAGTCATCCGTAACAATAAATTGATGATTCCTTTACAGAACAATCTTGCTCATCATTCTTTCTGGTCTATTAAAATCTGGGATTGTTATTATAGGTACAGAATGACTTAAAATCGTTGTTTTAAAACCTATCTAGTCTATTCCGCCACGTTGAAAGATAGTAGCCAACTTCGAAAGGCTTGATAAATAATTTTGAGTTTTACAACTTACTGTCTATAGCAACTTACCTTCATAGAAGAAGAAGTTCAATTTGATAAGCAGACACAATATTAAGAGGGTCGATGGCGAGGACTTGGTCCCAAAGAGAGTCATCGTGAACGGAACTGGTCAACTCTTCCGTTTATGCGATAGCCATAGTTCTTGAAACGGGAATGCCTTAGAACAGAGTTTCTGCCATACATGTAAACAACGCCACGAGGGTATTCTTCGATGCAATCGCGTTCGGTCTTCTAAGGATAAAGATTGTCGAAAAGCTTATTTTTAAATACATGTATTTCAAAAGGGTACCGCCGTACTATGGTTGTTCATTTACTCACTTACATTGAATTGAACATAATTTGCCTAAAAGGTAAAACATTAATACGACCCAGGAGATCACCAGGTAATTAATGCATACCATAACACTCAAACGAGT
Organism: Mopalia ciliata; assembly: GCA_034783835.1. NCBI lineage: Eukaryota > Metazoa > Mollusca > Polyplacophora > Chitonida > Mopaliidae > Mopalia > Mopalia ciliata. The sequence goes on from JAVFBW010032190.1 coordinate 13,864, forward strand.
AACATATCCAAGGGGAATAAACTTTCAAGCCATGTTCCGGACCTATTCGGCATATTGCGAAAATAGTTGATGAATCAGGCTAGTGACTACTAATAGGTTAAACTGTCTGTCAAAATCTAGACTTCCATAATGATCATTACACTGAATCAAGCTGAGACAAGTGAGACCTGGGTCAGTAAGTAATGCATTTTGTTGTACACTGTGATGTATCGTCCAAACGGAATATGCTAGATACCGGAATCTAATACATGCCATGTTGAAAATAGTTAGAACAAATTACATGTACCTCTAAAATCTGGTTCGTCTGAAATAATTATCGAAATTAACAAACCTCGTTTGATCTGCTGCTCAGTGATTGGTCAGTTTTGCAAACCAATCGACACCATTATTCGTTATATGCAGATATGCGTTAAATCACTACATAAGCGACAAACAAAAGACGGAGAGCTATCTTGATCTGATTTTATTTAGATTGTGTGCCCTCTTTTTCAGGTTTGACCTTTTCGTAGTTACAAAGTGGGCCGCTTCTAATACTGACAGAAATATCCACAATTCTAAAATATAATCGATTCTACTCCTTTGTCGAGACATTGACTCTAAGATGCACCCATGCAGGCCATCCTGTTTTGCACTACTTTTATAAGCTGATCTGTGGCAAACTTCGCTCCAAATATTGGTGGGAATTAATGCGCGATGGCCTGGCATAGCGTAAGAGGGTTGATTTGGTCCCGCTTACCAAAGAAACCCCCACGAGAATACGATTGAAATATCCAGTGACCCCATAGAACAGGACATTACGCACATACGGTCACGGACACATAAGGTTGAGTTAAATAGGGTACGGTATCTTCCTTAACGTTGACTTGTTTACTGTACTTTCTCTATGTTTATTCTGTGCCCTTTCTTCGTATCTGTTTTTACGATTAGAATTTGATATGGGAGATATGAACTTATAATATGCGAAAATCGATTGCCTCAAAGAATCGATAAATTGACGTATAAGAAATAAGAAAACGCAATTGTATTATTAACGTAAAACTAAAACCAACATGAAGCACGCTTTGTACACGTTTACATCACATTACTCACATATGTACTCCTAAGACTGATTGAGCTGTTTGCAGTACGTGGGGGAGTCCGGCATTGCTGTTTATTCATACCATGTTGACTAGATCAGATATAGGATGCTAAATACTTAAGCTACTTATCACTGATCTAGTCAATACGGTATGAATAAACAGAAATGCCCCACATAGTGATAAATAGCTAAAGTATTTATCATCATATCGGAGAGGAGTCTGACATTTACTAGACTGGCCAGTTGGTGCCTGACTCTGGGCGGCATGGGTTCGATCGATTCCCATACACGTCTAAGCTTACATAAGTTTTGAAACTCCATTGCAGGACCGACTGAGCAACGGGATTAACCGATTGTTAATAACTGTACGTTTTAACTTGATTAAATATATTGTATACGTATTTGCTCATCGCCTAGCTACACGAGGCAACACAATTGTATTCGAGGATTCCCAATTTCTATTTGTCAACATTTTTAGTTGAAATCACTGATTGTCGACGTGGTTTTGAATGTTATCTTTGTTTTTACAAAGACGTCTGACAAAAGCTTTGTGTGCATTTGAAGCGGAATATAATGCCTCTTTTTAACAATTTATACTCTATGTACTGATTGTCAAATTAGAAGATGTAAAATAAAACTGCATGGTTTAATGGGAAACAAACAATATCATTTTCAAATAAAATCAATTATAGTCGAATATAATGTCCTTGTTCGACAAGTCATACTGTATGTACTTATACTAGTGTCAAATAAGCGGATGCAAAAGAAAACTGGTTTAATTGAAAATACAGTGTTTTTTAATTATATCGATTTAAAAAACTGGTTTAATGGAAAATATAGTAGTATTGAATAATATTGATTTCATGTAAATCAAATAATAGTCGAATATAATGTCCCTCTTTGAAAATTCATACTCTATGTCCTTATACTACAGTGTCAAATTTAAAGATGTAAAACGAAACTGATTTAACGGTGAATAGAGTGCTATTAAATAATATCGATTTAATATAGATCAACTAAAAGTATAATGCAATGTCCCTCTTTAGCCATTGATCCTTTATGTATGACCTACTTATATACTATTGTGTCAAATTAGAAGATGTGACAGAAAATCGGTTTCATGGGAATCTGAGTGGTATTGATTAATATGGATTTAAAATAAAATCAACGGGCAAATTAAAGGCTTATCATTGACCAAAAGACAATTGATGGGCACTAGTCAATAGTTGTGTTGAAAAGGTTAATACTACAAAAGCGATTAAAAGTTTGTGGCTTTATCGAAGTATTTAAAGAAGCACTACAGTTAACTTGATCACTAAATCACTCATTCGGAGTCTTACCGTGATACAGCCAGCGGCGGATTATTGGCGTGTGCCCCCTTCAATGTGCTTTATATTCGAAAGCTTCGAGACCCACTTTAGACCCAAGGTAGAAAAAAGCAGTTGTACTGCCATAACATCTTTATTTATTACCATTTATTATCAATGTACTACCTTCATATAAATGAAATATCTTTGAGTATGACGTTCTTGGAACAAACGAATAAAAAAATGAATACCCAAATCGCTCCGTCAAAACAAAAACGTTAACCAGACAAACAGACCATGGTCTGCAGACCCAACTAACTATAGATTCTATAATCGATTTCTGTAACATTTCTGCGAAGTCTTAAGGTTAGGCCTACATTATTCTTCACAAGTTGTCTCCCTTATACCGATTTCCGAAATGAGCCCAATCTTATTTTGTAATTCTCAGGTTTCATTTTCGCCTATATTTGATAGGGACATCGTATTCTTTCCAGAAAGTCACGTGGCGCAGCTCTTCTATTCACTATAGTTACGAAAAAAACAGCTGATCAAAAATATTTCAATTCGTGTCAAACTGGAACACATTTTTTATTTTTAAGAATAATTAAATTTGTTAGTTACTTTGAAAACGAATTTTATTGATATGCATTATATACGGTTACCTGAGAAGTACCGCACAATTTACTGTTATTTACCTAATATGACCAGAAAGTTTGTCCTCGATTATGACCAAACCAACTATTTCACATTCCATGGAGAAAAGACAGCGACGAGTTTAATGAAATGCCTCAATCTTCCAAACGTTTCTAAAATAAGCATTGACTCTTGCCTTAAAGAAGGTCTCAGAACCACAACGTGATGTCCGACAAACTGTTCACAAATCTCAAGCAGATTAAGATCTGGAAAGTCAGACATGTTTTTTTCTAATTTCAACACATTTTAAGAATTGCAATTTTGAGACATAACTGTATGAACATCCAAATATAACAAACTTTTAAAGATATTTGGATATTGTTTTTCATTTATTACCAAATCATATGAAGCACTGAGCCAATTGCATTAGTTTTATGAAACCGATTTTTATTTTTTTTGTAATAACAATACACTGGGTTCACAACCCGCGAAGTCCTCATATAATTAGTAGGTGGCTGAAGACGAGGCAGTTTCCGCTAATCTCGGAACATAACTCCCCTCCACATTAGATTTCGCAGCAATAAAAAAATACGAAAATAAAAAAATAAATAATAAAATTCATCAATATGTGGATGTTTCTAAGAGTTTTATAATAATTTCTCTTGTGTTCGTCCCGCCACCAGCACGCAATTACCACCCCCTGTTTTTCGTTGGTATACACCTGGTATTAAAAATAGAAAGACCATCTGATTATTGGGCAGCGTTAAAAAGTCCGAATTCGTATAAATAAGGTACATTATGTAAAGTAAGTGTTTTTTGTGTTCTATCTTGTGTTATATACACTATTTAATCCTTTGTCTTACATATACCTATATAAAAATTCACTACAGTTTCTATACTTACTAATACATCAGTGTTTTATTTATGAACAGTGTATCATGAATAAACACTCCTCCGTCAATTAAAGTAACCAAACAAAATGTATTAAATGTTTAATATCAATCGGAGTCTTATTTTGGTTTGAATAATAAAGTGTTTTCCATAATGGTTGCACTGTTCACAGTGGGCTCAAATGTGCTCTATATAATCAATTTCGTTACACAACAAACATTTATTCCCGTGGCCTATTCACATTTTATCTATAAAATATTTGCAGGATATATGTTATGTCATATTTTTTAATAAAGGTAGCACATAAGCTTTGACTATTTGTACATTAACTAAATTGATAAAATGCATCTATTCCAGTTAGGTGTAGTACTTTGGTTTTTTTTTTCACGAATATAGATGACCAGTTTCCTTGATGACGGATGCTCGTTGACTTGGGCAATTTCCTCCCTTTCTTTACCATCACTTAAGGGGACATACAACTGGTAGAACGGCTTTTGTATTGGCTTAATATCTTTCTAATTTAAGGATACTCTAACCCCACCTACACAGTGTTTTTACATTTCGCCGTTTTACTTCTAAAC